>SJYA01002418.1:737249-811856 GCA_006410615.1 Neotragus moschatus
AGGCGCCAGGCTAGTGTGCCCACCAGGCCACCCCCTCCCCCGGGACCCAGGAGTCCTGGCCCCAAGCCCCCTCCGCCCACCCGCGGGACCCAGAGCCTGGGTGGTCTCCCCCCAGGACAAGCTGTGTGGGGCGTTCTGGCGTCTGGTCCTGGCCCAGCGCTGGATGGGACGGCTCAAGACCGTGGCTGGGTCGGAGATGGAGAAACTGCTGGAGGAGGTCAACACCGAGATACACTTTGTCACCTCGTGTGCCTTCCAGGTCAGCCCTGAACTTGAGGGACAAGTGCGGAGAGCCTGATGCTTTCCTAGGGATTGGCAGCAAAGGTCTGCTAGGCCTTACTGGAGGTTTCCCCTTGACTGGGAGCATCCCGAGGGAGGTAGAGCTGGAACCTCAGACCTGCTGGGGCCCAGTGTGGGAAGTGACACTTCTCTAAGTACTGGAGAATACCTAGGGGTAAAGGCCAAAGGCATCAATTCTGCTCATTTCTCAGGCCCTGTTGAAGGATGTTGCTAAGGGGTTCTTACCCCTAGCAACAGGGAGAAGGAGGGGACCCTAAATCAGGGGACCCTCCTGATCCAGGTCTGACTGGGCCCAGTTGCTAACAACCAGGGGGAGCAAGGGTCCAGACTCGCCAGACCCAGGCCTCACCCTTGACCTGAGGTGACGCTGGAGGTGATGCCGTGGTGACGTCTCCCTCCCCTGCCCCCAGCCCCTTCCCAGCTGTCTTCGCTTCGTCCAGGCCAACATCTCCCACCTCCTGCAGGACACTTCCCAGCAGCTGGAGGCCTTGAAGCCCTGGATCACTCACCGGAATTTCTCCCGGTGCCTGGAGCTGCAGTGTCAGCCGGGTAAAGCCTCCCACCGTCCCCAAGCCCACTGCCCCACCCACTCCTCTCCCACCTTTACAGTCCCTCACCCATTCCACTCAGGGCTCCCATGGGCTGTGTGACTTTGGGCCTGTTTCCCCAAGCTCATCCCCCTCTGGGCCTCAGTTTACTTGTCTCTGAGAAGGGAATAACCAGCCTTGCCTGTTTCTCTGAGGCAACTCTATCCCATAGAAACAGAATGAGAGTCACATATTTGAGTAAATTTTCTTATAGCCCTGTTTAAAAAGGTAAAAAAAAAAAAGGTAAATTCAGTTATTTTTCAGGGTTCTTAATGTTTGTTATTTTTTAGTATGTTATAGGTGGGTTTCTTTTTAAAACTTTTTTACATTGGAATAATTACAGATTCACAGAAAGGAGCAAGGAAATGTACAGGAAAGTCCTGGACACCCTTTACCCAGCCTCCCCAGTGGTACATTTTACTTGGTAATGTTAATTACAGCACAAGAAATTGACATGGGTGCAATCCACAGAGTTTATTCAGAGTTTATCAGTTTTGTATGCATAACTGCAGGCACGCATGTGTGTGTAGTAAGTAGTGTGTATTAGCTGCTGTAACAAGGTACCACCAAGCAGATGATTTAAAGTGCAGAAGGGCATCCTCTTATAACTGAGGAGTCAGCAGGACTGGCTCCTTCTGGGGGCTGTGAGGGAAGGCTCTGTTTCAGTTGACTCTCTTGGCTTGTAGATGGCCAATTTCATGCTTGTGATGCTCTCCCCCATACGAATCTGTGTGTCTAGATCTCTCCTTCTTATGAGGACACCAGTCATACTGGATTAGGGCCACCACTAACCATCTCATTTCAACTTGATCACATCTTTGAAGGCCTGATCTCCAAATAAGGTCACATTCTGAGGCACTAGGGATTAGGATTGCATCCTATGAAAAAAAAAATTTTTTTTTTCCCGGCTGTATACCACACCGCTTGTAAGATCTTAGTTCCTTACCCAGGGATGGGACTCGTGCCTCCTGCAATAGGGGCTAGGAGTCTGAACCACTGGAACGGCCTGCCAGGGAAATCCCTGAGTTTGTATAGCTTGATCCCCATCCCCAAACTCCCACCTCTATCCCCTGGAAACCAGTAATGCTACTGAATTTAATTCTCATAGTTTTATAAATTTTAAGATAATTATTTCAATCACAAAGAGCCCTTTAAAATAATTTTATTTATTTACTTTTGGCTGCTCTGGGTCTTTGTTGCTGTGCGCAGGCTTCCTCTGGTTGCTGCAAGTGAGATCTCCTCTTCCTTGCAGTGTGTGAGCGTCTCATTGTGGTGGCTTCTCTTGTTGGGGAGCAGAGACTCTAGGCCGGAGGGCTTTAGTAGTCTTGGCACACAGACTTGGTTGCCCTGCAGCATATACTGAACCTGCATTAGTGGACAGATTCTTATTTATCGCACCACCAGGGAAGTCCTCCTTTTTTTAAAAAAGTTGTGTGTGTGTGTGTGTGGCTGCACTGGGTCTTCATTGCAGTACATGGGCTTTCGGTTGGTGTGCAGACTTATTTGTCCCTTGACATGTGAGATCTTAGTTCCCTGACCAGGGATGGAACCAGCATCCTCTGCATGTTAAGGTGAATTCTTAACCACTTAACCACTGTTTGCTGCTCATATTTACATGCATCACTATCCATTCAACTAAGTTTTTTTTTTCTTTTTCAACTAAGTTTTACTAACCATTTCCTTGATGCTTGGCATTGGAGACACAGCACAAGACCAAGTTTGTGTCCATGGGGCACTGACCTGCTGATCAGGGAGACATGATAAACATGTAAACATATAAATAAACAGGAAAGTGTCTGAGTGTAATGAGTCCTATGCAGGCACATTAAAACGGGGTGGTGGAATCATGGCTTGAAGTGGCCGGCTGGAAAGTCACTGAAAGTTGCAAACAGGGGAACAGGTAGTGCAAAGGTCCTGAGGCAGAAACCTGCCTCCCTGTTTAAGCAATCAAGAGGGAGCACGAGTGGCTGAGGCCAGGTAAGCAAAGGGGAAAAGGTGTGGAATGAGGGTACAGAGGGGATAAAGGGGGCCAGCTCAAGTGGGCCCTTGTGAGCCATCTTGGCTTCATACAGTGTATCTTTCATTGTTCTATTATCGGTCCATTCACTCAGATATTTATGTAAATTAAACTATTTGGGTTTCCCTGATGGCTTAGCCTTAAAGAATCTGCTTGCCGGTGCAGGAGATTTGGGGTTTGATCCCTGGTGCCTGGAGAAGGAAATGGCAACCCACTCCAGTATTCTTGCCTGGGAAACCCCATGGACAGAGGCTCCTGGTAGGCTACAGTCCTTGGGGTCGCAAAGACTCGGACATAACTTAGTGACTAAACAACAAGAAGTACTAGGTTCTGGCAATGTCTCCTGTCACCCTCCTGGAGCTCATAGACTACTGGGGGAAGAAAATGAATATATAAATCAATAGGTAAGCACTAGATACATGTTTGTCCAGTTATAAAATGCAGGAAATTTCCTGGTGGTCCAGTGATTAGGACTCTGCCCCTCCACTGCTAGGGGCCTAGTTTCAATCCCTGGTCTGGTCAGGGAACTAATATCCTTCATGCCTCAAGGCCAAAACAAGTAAAATGACATATTTGAAATAAAGAATTATTGGGACTTCCCTGGCGGTCCAGTGGTTAAGACTCCGAGCTTCCAACGCAAGCAGCACAAGTTTGATCCCTGGCTGGAGAAGTAAGATCCCAAATGCTACCCAGTCAATAAACAAATAAACAAAAGTGAATAATAAAAATATTTTAAAAATTATAGGGTATGGTTAAACAAGTAAACAAGCATACCAATTTTAAAAAGTTATTAGGGACTTTTTTTTTTTTTTGGACTATTTTTAAAATATATTTTTGGCTGCGCTGGGTTTTCGTTGCTACCCTCGTTGTGGGGCTACTCTCTGGTTTTGGCGTGTGGGCTTCTCATTGCAGTGGTTTCTCTTGTTTTGGAGCATGGGCTTTATCACATGGGTCAAGCAGTTGTGCCCAGGGGCTTAGTTGCCCTGTGGCATGTGGAATCTTCCCAGACCAGGGATGAAACCCATGTCCCCTGCATTGGCAGGTGGATTCTTAACCATNGTGGGGCTACTCTCTGGTTTTGGCGTGTGGGCTTCTCATTGCAGTGGTTTCTCTTGTTTTGGAGCATGGGCTTTATCACATGGGTCAAGCAGTTGTGCCCAGGGGCTTAGTTGCCCTGTGGCATGTGGAATCTTCCCAGACCAGGGATGAAACCCATGTCCCCTGCATTGGCAGGTGGATTCTTAACCATTGGACCACCAGGGATCCTACTAGTGACTTTTAAAAAATCAATAAAATGCAACCTTACTACGTGCTAGGCACTGTTCTAAGCACTTTCTGTATATTCACTCGTTTAATCTTTGTGACAACCTTATGAAGTCAGTATAATAATTATACCCACTTTATGGATGAGGTGACTGAGGCCCAGAGAAGTGCACAGCCTACCCCCATCCCCTCCCCCAGATCACACAGCCAGCACCAGGCAGGCCTTTTTTTCCCCTTCCCTGGCTTAGCCCTACTTCTCAGTCACCTGACCTCTCTCCTGGCAGACTCCCCGACTCTGCTGCCCCCAAGGAGTCCTGGGGCCTTGGGAGCCACATCCCTGCCAGCCCCTCAGTCCCCTCTTCTGCTCCTCTTGCTGCTGCTGCTGCTGCCGGTGGCCTTCCTGCTGCTGGCCACTGCCTGGTGCCTGTGCCGGTGGAGGAGGAGACGGAGAACACCCTACCCTGGGGAGAGGGTGAGCCAGCGGGGTGCACAGAGCGGGTGGAGAGGGTCCAAGGGTGACTAGAGGTGGTGGATTCCATGGGCGGCACGGTACCCTGCCTCTCCCATCCCCAGGATGCTCTGCTCCTGCGGCTCCTGGAGGACCCTGGACTTGGTGTTGATGTGGGGGCCATGGGGGTGGGGGATGACAGAGTGGGAGCAGGGAAGCGGTAGGGTAGCTCTGGATGTAAGAAGACCCCTCTGGGACCATGGAGGGGGACAGACTGGGAAGACAGACTGGAGGCTGGGTGAGGGTCCAGGAAGAGAGGACAAGGTCTGAGCAGGGGCCAGGACAGGACCACGGGGTGGAGAGGAGGGGACAGGCAGAGTCAGGGGTCAGGAGGGACGGGACTGGAGAGTGACAGATTTGGTGGGGTCGGGGGCGAGCAGGGAAGGGGAGGGGCGCAGGCAGAGGACACTGGGTCTGGCTCAGTGGGGAACCTGGGAAGAGGAGGGACAGTCCAGCATTCTGGAAAGACAGTGAAGCTCAGCGGGCGGGGAGGTATTTGGATATAGGAGTCTGCAAGCCAAGAGAGAGCCGCCTCCAGGAGCAGGCTCTGCAAAGCCCTCCAGGTATGAAAAAGCTCAGGTTATTCTAGCAACTTTGTCCAGTCTGGGGGTGGGGTGAAAAAAAAAAAAAAACAGCACTGGAAGATGTTTGAGGTAACATCTTCCTTACCTCAAAGTTAAGGAAGGGAAGCTAGGACTTCCTACCCCGGGGAAGCAAGAAGCCCCTGAGGCAAACCTGGGAACCGGTTTGGGGGTTGTAGGTGGTACCCTGAGGGAGAACGGCAGGGAGGGGCCTGTGGGTTCCCCAAGCGCCCAAAGGAAACATTTGGCAGCAATCACTCACCTGTTGAGTGCCTCAGTGCCTCTGGCCTTGTGCTAAAGCTTTCTACAAATTAACTCACTTTATTGAGAAACTGGTGGCCATTATCATCCCCATTTCCCCTTGGCGGAAACCGAGGCTCAGAGAGGTAAATTATTTGCTGAAAGTCACACAGCTCCTGAGTGATAGCCCCACATGCAATCAATACTTTAAAAATTATTGAGATATTTTTACATTCTTGTTTCCATACCAAGTTTTCAGAATCCAGTCAATGTGTAATGTGATGCTCACAGCACATCTCAATTCATATGAGAAACTTTTTTTTTTCCACAAGCCAAACCTGTCTTTTTTTTTTTACATGATAGTATACATGTTTCAGTGCCATTCTCCCAAATCTTCCCACCCTCTCCCTCTCCCTCAAAGTAGAGACACAGATGTATAGAATGGACTTTTGGACTTTGAGAAACTTTTATTAGAAATACTTGATCTGTATTAAGATTCCATGAAACTTACAGTTGCATAAGTAGATTCTTCCTATACTCAAATTCTTTGAAACCGAGAAGTTTTCCAATAATTGGATCAAGGAACAGTTTCTAAATTTAATGATTTTTTTTTCATTTCAGCATTTGTTTTGGACAGTACTTTTTATTACTTTTTGTTTTTGAGATACAGTTTTCGATTGAGAAATTGTCCTCGTATCCTTGTCCCTTTTTATACCGTTGTCCCACGCTCCCAATAACCACACTATTAGTTGAAGCTTAAATTAGGTGAAATGAAAAACTAACTTCCTCAGTTTTGCTGGTCACAATAGGAATGCCCAGTTTTCACATGGGGCTGGTCTCAAGGGCTATCTTGGAAAGCACAGATCTAAAACGTGTTCATAATTGCGCGAAGTTTTCTTTGACAGCAATGCCCAAACACATAGTGAGTGCTCACGGTGAATGGAGTTGTTTTTGAGCATTGAGTCTGTTCTTGAGCTTGTACCCTGAGCTTCCTACTTTCCCCTCCTCTGTCCATGGAACCTTAAACAGCCCAGTGAGTCATCTATCATCCCCTTTTACAGCGGAGGACACTGAGGCCCAGAGAGAGCAGTCACCTGCCAGCGGACACAGAGTCGGAACTTGGAGGAAGTCAGCTAGAACCTGGTCCTTTCCTTGGCCACACTGCTCCTGTCACTGTCCCCCGGGGATGGAGGCAACGCCAGCACCCACCATCGGCTCCCCCTTCCCCCCTTTGTACAAAGCCCTTGTCCCCAGGAAATTGTATATAAATCATCATTTTCTACCAGCTCTGGCCAGGTTTGTCTGTGGATGGGACACGGTGTGTGTATGGGGCCGTTTGGGTTCGGGTTTGGTTTTTCAGTTAATGCAATGTTTCATTCAANAGGAGACTGGGATGACAGAGGACAAGATGGGTGGATGGCATCACTGACTCAGTGTTTATGAGTTTGAGCGAAAATCCTAGAGTTTAAGTCTTATGACACTATGTTAGAGCAGCACAATAGGTTGCCCAAACCACTTAAGTTTGGCTTAAAAATGTAAAGCTTCTGAGATGAAAAAAAGTAAAGCTTGCCCCTTCAAAAGACATGCAACATTGGGACTTGCGTGGTGGTCCAGTGGCTAAGACTACTCCGAATGCAGAAGGCCTGTGGGTTCAATCCCTGGTCAAGGAACTAGATCCCACCTGCTGCAACTAAAGATCAAAAATCTCATGAATGGGAACTAAGACCCAGTACAGTCAAGTATTAAGCCAAATGTTAAAACACGTAAGATTATGTCAGACTGGGAGAAGGTATTGGTGAATCATGTCTCTTGAAGGACTTGAATGCCTAATACATAGAAAAATTCTTAAAACTCAGTAACCATGAGCCAACCAACAAAAAGGCCCAGAATTTGAAAACGGCTTTCACCAAAGATACACAAATGCTAATAAGTATATGAAGAGATGCTCATCATTCCCCATTAAAGAAGATAAATGAAATCTCCAGGCATAACCTTAATCATTCCTGGGGGAGAAATACAAGGAATCAGAACTTCTGGGCCAACAGAAGGAACATTCCCAAACTGCCCAAAGTGAAATGAAGTTGTTCAGTCGTAGCCGACTGCGACCCCATGGACTGTAGCCTACCAAACNTCATGTCTCTTGAAGGACTTGAATGCCTAATACATAGAAAAATTCTTAAAACTCAGTAACCATGAGCCAACCAACAAAAAGGCCCAGAATTTGAAAACGGCTTTCACCAAAGATACACAAATGCTAATAAGTATATGAAGAGATGCTCATCATTCCCCATTAAAGAAGATAAATGAAATCTCCAGGCATAACCTTAATCATTCCTGGGGGAGAAATACAAGGAATCAGAACTTCTGGGCCAACAGAAGGAACATTCCCAAACTGCCCAAAGTGAAATGAAGTTGTTCAGTCGTAGCCGACTGCGACCCCATGGACTGTAGCCTACCAAACTCCTCTGTCCATGGGATTTTCCAGGTAATAGTACTGGAGTGGATTGCCATTTCCTTCTCCAGAGGATCTTCCTGACTCGGATCGAACACAGGTCTCCCGCATTGTAGACAGGCACTTTACTGTCTGAGGCAGCAGGGAAGTCCAAACTGCCCAAAGCTCCCTCCAACAGCACTCTAGTCCCAGATCAGCTTCAACCTCTGGGCTACAGCAACCTTGGACACACTGGTCCTTGGGGCAGACACAGAGGAATAGATTGTTTTAACAGGCATTTCAGTGCTCACTGAGGAGAGGGCCCTTCTGTACTCTAATGTTTGCATTTCTGTTGTGAAATGCTAGGAAATGTCTGAGATCTGTCACAGACGGGGAAATACATCCTCAAGTGATAACTAAAGTTGGCTGAAGTTTGTTACCGAGCACCAAGGCTGTTCAAACCACAGTTCAAAAAATTCAAGGTGGTTTGTAAGCAGCCTTAAAATAGTAATGAAATTGAAAAGGAAAAAAATGAGTGTATTATAGAAGGTAAAGGAGAGAGTTTAAAGACTTAAAAATCAGACAAGTGGACGAAGGCAGAGGGTAAGACAGAGATAAGTGTGTTTGGTCACAATACAAAAAAGATTTCCTACTGTTGAGTTGTGATCAATACCACCTAGAAGCTAAGGACCTAAACATCTCCAAACTGCCCTCACCCCTTCAGGGTGAAGCAGTATTTCTTTTATTTGCTCTTCCCTTATCATCAATATCTCACCAGCTGCTCTTAGCAATTTGCAAAGTATTGAGCATTTAAGACACCAGACAGGAAATCATACCTAATCTCACCACCTGGAGATGTAAACCACTAGGACAATGACAGGTATTTCCTTCCAGGCTTTTTTCTACATTAGCTTTCATACACAGGTTAGCACATATTGTAGGCAGCAACTCCAGGTTCCTCCTTTTTTAAAACTAAATATAAATCCTTTCCAAATTATTCAAGAACTCTAGAACTTTTTTCTTCACACAAAAAAATTATAAAACAACTACAAGGTCACTGGGAGGAAGATACAGCAGGTTTTAAAACAAAAAGTCTCTCCTCCTTAGTGCTATCCCAGAGGGAATGAAACAGTGACGATTAAAAATGAACCATTCATCACTTATATGTGAACCCTAAAATAGAACACAAGTGAACTTATCTATGAAACAGAAATAGATTTCATGGAGAACAAACCTGTGGTTGCCATGTAGGGGGGTCAGGGAGGGATGGATTGGGAGTTTGGGATTAGCAGATGCCAACTATTATACATAGAATGGATAATCAACTATATAGCACAGGGAACTATATTCAATATCCTGTGATAATGGGAAATATGAAAAAGAATGTATATATATACATGCAAAATTTAATCACTTTGCTATACACCTGAAACATGACATTGCAAATAAACTATAATTTTTTTTAATTGGGAAAAAAATCAAAAGGCTATTTTGTGACCCCTGTAGAAGTCTGTTAGAAGCATAGATTGTATATTCTTTTTTTTTTTTTTTAGATTGTATATTCTAAATACAGTGCTTAAAAAAAAAAATCTTTACTAGACTTGTAAGTGGAAAAAAAAAAAAAACTCATGTTTTCTTCTAATATATAGGTTCTTTTCTTCATGGCTTCATGTCTCAAACCTACCTAAATTTTATCCCTACACAGGGATCCAGCTTTATCTTCAGGTGGTCTCACACTTGTCCTAACACAAAATTACTGAATAGTTTGTATATTCCCCAGAGATTTTAATTGCACCTGTCCTCATATGCTAAATTCTCAGAGTTGGATCTATTTTTGGACTTCCTAGAACTCAGTTGGTAAAGAATTTGCCTGCAGTGCGGGAGACCTGGGTTTGATCCCTGGGTTGGGAAGATCCCCTGGAGAAGGAAATGGCAACCCACTCCAGTATCCTTGCCTGGAAAATCTCATGGACAGAGGAACCTGGTGGATTGCAGTCCATGGGGTCACAAAACGTCAGGCACGACTGAGTGACTAACACACAAGATATATTTAAAATATTTACATTAAAGAAGTTAAGTTTTTACTTAAATGTGACATAATATTTGCTCAAATATTTAAATATTTATATTGAAGAAACCAACTTTTATTTGTAAAATAAATTGCATTTAACACACCCACAAAAATATAATAATGTACCAGGATTTCTTTTAAAATGATTAATTCAAAGGCAATTCGAAGCAGAATAAAACATACATTTAAGTCTTATATATATTGATTATGAACTCAATGCAACTTTGTACACTGAACTGGAACAGTCTAGCAAAAGCCTAAATTTGAGGTCATTGGTGAATATGAAGCCTCAGCGAGAGCGCTGGGAAAATTCAGGCCAAGACTTAATCAAGGAAAGAGGCCAAAGTCTGGAGTTTGAATTCTCCCAACAAGGCCCAAATTAGGGTGTTACAAGACACCGGGTTGTTGCCACCACTGGCCAGAAGGGGGCCCAGTACGCAAAAAGTGCGAAGTGAATGTAGAAAGGACCCTGGTATTCCTTCTTTAAAAGTTCATTTAAGTTCATTTGCTCAGTCGTGTCCAACTCTTTGCGACCCTATGGGCTGCAGCATGCCAGGCCTCCCTGTCCATCACCAACTTCCGGAGTTTACTCAAACTCATGTCCATGGATTCAGGGATGCCATCCAACCATCTCATCCTCTGTCGTCCCCTTCTGCCTTAAATCTTTCCCAGCATCAGGGTCTTTTCAGATGAGACAGCTCTTCACATAAGGTGGCCAAAGTATTGATGTTTCAGCTTCTACATCAGTGCTTCAAATGAACACCCAGGACTAATCTCCTTCGGATGGACTGGTTGGATCTCCTTGCAGTCCTAGGGACTCTCATAAGTCTTCTCCAACACCACAGTTCAAAAGCATCAATTCTTCTGCGCTCAGCTTTCTTTATAGTCCAACTCTCACATCCATACATGACTATTGGAAAAACCACAGCTTTCACAAGATGGACATTTGTCGGCAAAGTAATGTCTCTGCTTTTTAATGAGATGTCTAGGTTAGAGAAGGAAATGGCAACCCACTCCAGTGTTCTTGCCTGGAGAATCCTAGGGACGGGGGAGCCTGGTGGGCTGCCGTCTATGGGGTCACACAGAGTCGGACACGACTGAAGTGACTTAGCAGCAGGTTGGTCATAACTTTTCTTCCAAGGAGCAAGGGTCTTTTAATTTATTTAAAGGTAGGTGATTAAGAAGGCAGGAGACAGACTCCTCGGGTTAAATTCCCAAATTCCCAACTATGCCTCAGTTTCCGCATCTGCAAAATGGGAATAATTAACAGCGCCATCCTTAGTGTGTTAGCACAATTCTTCGTACATGGTAATTGCTATTAGATTTTTGCTTTCCAAAAATTGGTAAAATAATAAATTGATATTCAGATTTGGACCGGCACTGACCATCGCAGTAGATAACTAGCTCCATGTGGCTATTTAAATCGAATAAAATTAAAATTAAAAATTGAGGATCACAGTCACACGCACCCCACTTACAGTGCCAGTGATCAGTGTGTTGGACAGAAAGCATTTGCATCATAGCGGGGAGTACTATTAGACAGCGCTGCTCAACAATTAGCAGAAGGCCTTTTTATTTTTTTAAAAACGGAATTAAAAATTTCAACGAAACCACTTTCTGGGGAAAAAACGGCCACAAAAAAAAACGACTTTTATTAAACTTCAGGAAGTTCATGGGTAGTGTCCGTCCCTCACAAAGATGGCGCTTCGCAGCGCGTGCATGTTCCTAACACGTTCTGGTCTCGCGCCCCGCAAAAAGATGGCCGCCACCACAACCCGTTCATACCCTGCACGGACACAGACACGAGGTCCCAAACCCCACGCGGTCTCACTCATCTCAGGAACAGGTCCGCCTTCCGATAACTCTTGCGATAACATAGGCTGGTTAAGGCTGGCCACGCCTTCCCAACGTGACCTAGCATGCCGGCGCGCAATGATGACGTAAGACTCTCGCGAGACAGTGTGCCGCTTCCCGCCCCGCTGCCTTGAACATCATGGCGGCTTTCGTTCTGTCTGCGAATCGCGTGCTTAGGTAGGACCGTTCGCCAATGAGAGTCTCTCCAAGGCACCGCCCCAAACCGTGTTTGCCCCGCCCCTTTGTCGTCACTTCCTCTCTAACCCTTGTGCAGTCGATAAGGAAACCCGGACGCCACCGCGGTCTTCCTTTTTTCAGGCAGCCGGGAAGATGGCGGACATTCAGGTATGGGCTACGGGCCGATGCTGACACTGCGGGGTCTGGGTCCTCTTAAATGTTCCCTTGTCGGTAAATTTGCCTGCAGTGCAGGAATCGTGGGTTCGATCCCTGTGTCGGGAAGATCTTTTGGAGAAGGAAATGGCAACCCACTCCAGTATTCTTGCCTGGGTAATCTCATGGACAGAGGAGTCTGGTGGGCTGCAGTCCAGGGGGTCGCAGAGTCGGGCACGATTAGGCGACTAACACTTACACTTAAATGTTGGAGGCTCCGCATTTGGGGTTTAAGGTTCAAGGATTTTGGAAGTTGTTTTTTTAAAAAATAAAGATTTACAGAGTACTTTTTTATTTCTTTTTGGAGGCCTTAGGCTGTAGGGTTAACCCTTTGAGAACTGACTTCTAAGGGCCACTCCAGGGAGCCCGTCAGTTTTGTATTTAATTCTGGAGCCGCCTATGTTAGTTAAGGAGTGCATCCTGGTTGGATGTCTTTGTGTCTTGAATAATTTTTGCTGAACAATGTTGGTGTTTGAGGCATGGTTTTGTATCGCTGGGGCTTTAAGGAGTGAATGCTCCAGGTGGTAGGAGGTGTTTTAGACCATAAATGCTGATGTAACCCTGGGTTCAGAGTTGAGTCTGAATTAGAGGTATATTTGGGTTAGTGTCTTGGAAGATAATTCTGGGGCACTTGGCGCTGGTGGCCAGAGTTCAGGGAGTTAAATACCCGACAAGATGGTATTGGGATTTTGTGAAGCTTTCCAGGTCAGGTTGATGCCTGCTCGGGTCTTACCAGCTTCCTTTTCATCCCCATAGACAGAACGTGCCTACCAAAAGCAACCGACCATCTTTCAAAATAAGAAGAGGGTCCTGCTTGGAGAAACTGGCAAAGAAAAGCTCCCTCGATACTACAAGAACATTGGTCTGGGCTTCAAGACTCCAAAGGAGGTACGGGCACCCTCGGAAGAAAGGAGGAGACCCCTGTGTCCCTGCACATGTGCCCAAACTAAGTTGACCTATCCGCATCTCAGTGGCTGCTGCTGGGAACTGTAGTTTGTGTGTTTAGAGAGGCCACGCCCCTTGTTCTTTTCAGGAACTATATTCAGGGCTCTCAAACCCTCCTTATCCCTTTAGGCCATCGAGGGCACCTATATTGACAAGAAATGCCCTTTTACGGGTAACGTCTCCATTCGAGGGCGGATCCTGTCTGGTGAGTGAGGACCTCCAGGGGCTTGGGTTCAGATTCCTGGGTCTGAGGAAATAAGGGCTGGAGACACTGAGGCTCCAGGGTCCTGGGTTGGGGAAGGGGTTGGCAGACTTCTGGTGACCCCGGGGGGACACTTTCGGCAAATGATGTCTATTTCACGATGGTCTTCAGACACCCACCCTGGGCAGTGCTGAGAAGGCCACTTGGCACAACTGATGCTGGAAGCAGGGCTTTCTGGGAACCTTACTCAGTGGGCCCCTGCTTCCTGGATGCCCTGGGCTGCCCATGGTTCCCTTCCCTGTGGGGCCTGACCAGAAACTGCCCCCCGTCCCCCCCAGGCGTGGTGACCAAAATGAAGATGCAGAGGACCATCGTCATCCGCCGAGACTACCTTCACTACATCCGAAAGTACAACCGCTTCGAGAAGCGCCACAAGAACATGTCCGTGCACCTTTCTCCCTGCTTCAGGTGAGGAGTGTGGGCTGCCCAGGAGTGAGTGATGTGGGACCAGACCTGGCTGTTAATAGGACACCCTGGCTGCCGTGTGGAGGTCATTAGTTGTTGGGATGGATAGTAAAGGGGTCCTGTCTCACCATCTTTGTCAGCCTCCAATGNGTGGGCTGCCCAGGAGTGAGTGACGTGGGACCAGACCTGGCTGTTAATAGGACACCCTGGCTGCCGTGTGGAGGTCATTAGTTGTTGGGATGGATAGTAAAGGGGTCCTGTCTCACCATCTTTGTCAGCCTCCAGTGCCTTGCAAAAGATGGAGGTCTTCTGTCCCTGAAGGGTTGGACCATCCTCTGCATGGCCTGGAACCTGTGGCCTTACACATCGTTTGTGCTCAGTAATTACCTGGGGGTGGGTGAAACTGGAAATAGGAGCTTGGTTGGGGTTTGGAGGAGTCAAAGCTGAGAGGCTCCGCCTAGAGACAGGAAGATGCCTTTAGGGCCTGCTGAGAGCAGAGCCTCCCCTAACCCAGCCCTGCTCCCCTCCACAGGGACGTCCAGATTGGCGACATCGTCACAGTGGGCGAGTGCCGGCCCCTGAGCAAGACCGTACGCTTCAACGTCCTCAAGGTCACCAAGGCTGCCGGCACCAAGAAGCAGTTCCAGAAGTTCTGAGACTGGACCTCTGCCTGCTGCCCCAAACACAATAAAATTATTCNCAGATTGGCGACATCGTCACAGTGGGCGAGTGCCGGCCCCTGAGCAAGACCGTACGCTTCAACGTCCTCAAGGTCACCAAGGCTGCCGGCACCAAGAAGCAGTTCCAGAAGTTCTGAGACTGGACCTCTGCCTGCTGCCCCAAACACAATAAAATTATTCTCCCAGGCTCTGGCAGGCTCTGGCTGTCTGTGCCCCTACAAGAGGGAGGGTTGTCCGCAGGAATTAAGTGGGGTTGGTGTGGAAGATGGGGTTTGTCTTCATCTTCTGGGGGCATAAAGATGGGGACCACATCCTGCCTCCTGCCCTCAGGTCTGGGCGAAGCAACCTGTATCAAGATGCTGCCTCCTCTGATGTTTTGGTCTTTGTTACCTTTTGGTGTTGCGCACATGAGGCCTTTCTACCTGGTGTTGAGCTCCCCCCGCAAGTCTCTGGGGAGGAAGTGAGTGAGGGTGGAGGTTCCTGGGTTCTCTAGACTCTGAGCCTTTTCTGGTCTCTGTGTGGAGGGGGAAGAAGAAATATCCGCCCTCTTGGCTTTGCTGGGTGTTAGCATTGGTGGGTTGGGTGGGCTTGGGTTCAAAGCTGCCTGTTGCGGAGTTGAAGGTCTTGAACTCAAGCTGGGGTTGTTGCCCAAAAATCCTAGTAAGGAAAATGGCCTAGAGGGCATAGCGAGGCCAGCCAGCAGTGAAGGGTCACAGGCGGCTGCATGGATAGGAAGTCCCTCAAAGTGGGAGGACAGACCAGATGGGGTGGCTTTGGGTGAGGAGAAATTTGGAGATGGGGGAAAATGAGGGCAAGGCAAATGAAGGGGAAGAGATTTCTGACAGAGCCAAACAGGGCTACCTTGAGTGTCAGGGTGAAAACTCAGGAGATGGGGAGAGCTTAACAGTTGGTATTAGCAAGAAAGGCTTTCTGCTAGAGACAAATGGGGAAAGGAAGAGGGACCTTGAGTGTCAGATACAGAGATGTGAGACACCCCTCTGCTGGACACCAGTCAGATAGAGAAGCAGGTACAGAGACATGCACGGAGCAGGTGAGGCAGGAGGGTGGCAGGTGCAGACAAACCCCGAGGAGAGGGAGACAGCAGAGACCCTCACCTGAGCAACAACGGGGCAGAGATGGAGGCTCAGGTTTAGGGGAGGCGCTGGAGTTATCCCGTTAACTCCACCCCGGAGGCCTGGCGCTGCTGGGATCCCCAGGTCCCTGCCTCCCCGTACCTGTACCAGGGACCGAGACACACACTGGTACAAGGGTTGGGAGACAGGGCCGTGAGGAGAGAAGGGCCGCCGCTGCCGCTGCTGCCGCCTCCGGGGACTTTGCGTCTGGACCGGCCCGGGGGCTCCTTTTTACCCAGGCCTGATGAGGGCGGGGGTTCCTGCCAGAGGAAGTGGGGCCGCATCAAAGAGGGCAGGAAGGGGCAGGGACGGGTCAGAAGGGGGCACGCCCCGAGGTTCAGCCTACAAGCCCGCCCCACCTGGTACTGGAGGGTGGGAGACCGCGGAGGGGCACTGGGACGCAGAGAGCGGGGGACAGCGATGGGGGCCAGGGAAAGGCAGATCCGGAGAGACAGGACAGGGAACAGAGACCCAGAGGGGGACCTGGGGCCGCTCCGGGGGCCCCCACCCGCAGGTGTTTCCGTTTGGGGTGGGGCCACTGTGTTTACAACAACAACAGACCCGCTCCCCTGTTTCCTCCCAGTGGTGGGTTGCTGGGCGTCTCCTTGGCACCCCATTGTCAGGCTACCTAGTGTCGGGTGCAGCCCTGACCTGGTGGGGACCTCCTGATGGTCAGTGCACAAAATCCAAAGAGAAAGCCCTCAGGGCCCTGTCAATTCTCTGTTCCGACGACCCGGACGAGGACGTTACCTGCAGTTCTGTTTATTCTGGCTGCTCTGGGTCTTCCTTGTGGCAAACGGGCTCCTTGCGGCAGCGTGCAGCCTTTCTCTAGTTACAATGCAAGGGCTATAGAGTGGGTGGACTCAGTAGTTGCCCCGCAGCATGTGGGATCTTAGTTCGCTGACCAGGGCGCAAAACCGCATCCCCTGCTTTGGAAGGCGGATTCTTAACCATTGGACTGAGACAGGAGATAGAGGGGCTCCAGGTTCGACATTACAGCTGGCCTCCTGTTTGCATTTCATGGAGCACAAAGATGTGGGCTTCAGGCTGGATCCTTAACAAATGTTAGCATTTCCTGAGATGACATAAATGAGCTCCAGTTGAGGAATTTACAATCAGCCTCCCGTTTGCTCAGCAAAATGGAAGGAACAACAGAAACAGGGTAAATAGCCAGTGTTTGTCTCTTGTAAACACTTTAAGGTAATAGTCAAGGCAAGGACAAAGAGGGGCAAAACCCTGTTTGAATAAAGGATTACGGGATCTTCACTCTCCCTCTTTTGGGACAAGGGAGACCCTACACATGCGCAAAAAGGCTCTTTGGAGGCCAAAAATCAGGGGATAATGCCAGGCCATAATGACTCTTGCTCCTCCCAGAAGCCTTCACTTTGAGATCCATCTTGGCTGAGCGGTGCGTGCGCACCCAGGGTAAGTGTCCCAGGGTAGGCCAGGTGAGGAAAAAGGAACCAGATATTGGGCTAAAGGTAAACAAAGACCTGGACGAACTGACCTATATAAACGACTTAACCGCCTCTTTACGGCGCTCCTCCTCACTACGGGGGCGCCCACACCCTCTCTGTCTGGGTGTGCATCTCCGCCTTGCTTCAGTCTGAGCAAACCACTTCTGTGTGTGCTCTCCCCACATTTGTTGTTGCGCTCTGTCTCTAACAATAAACTTTGTACCTGCCTTTATAGCTTCTGCTTCCGGGATAACTGCATTTTTCACTGGGGCCAAAGAGCCAGGGAAAAATAGTTTCGAGCCTCTAGCCCTTGCTGGTCTGGTGGCCAGGATTCCAGGCTACTCAGTTCATTTCTTGGGAAGGGAATTAAATCTCGCTTCAAGCCACTGCTCACTGCCGCCTCACTGAGACCAGGACCACCAGGAGGGTCCCCACCTGCCCTTCTCAGAGCCCTGTGGCAGCTAGAGACATGACTCCTGGGCACAGCTCACAGCCGCAGAGCTTGCCCTCTGCCTGCCTGCTCCTCCCACCTTCCCTGTACCCCAGACTTGCTCCCTGCTCTGAGCCTTTGCACTGGCTGTGCCCTCTGCCCAGAACCTCTAACCCCAGGCTTCCACTTGCTGCTTCCCGCACCCCTTAACCTCTAGTTCTCACCAACCTCTTTCCATCTGGCAGAACCTCCAGCCCTCCCAGTGCCGCTTCCCTGCCTGAATGTCCCACATAACCAGGAAAGCCTGGTCATGGCATATTTGTATATTTGTTGCACAGATCCTGTATGACCTGGCACACTTATTAGTTAACCTGTTAACTGCTGGAATATAAACTCCAAGAAGGGGGAAAAAAATCTCTGCAACTCCAGCACCCGGAACAAACTGTGAGTGCGCTGCACACGTTTACCTGAGTGCATGAATCCTTTTACGGTTAAATCCCAAATGAATTAATTTTTTTAAAAGTTCAATCCCCACATTTTCACAGGCCAGGCTTGAACCCTAGCGTTACCCCAGAACCATCTCTTGGTGGGTGTCGAGCCGAAAGACCCAACTGAGCCAAAGATCAGGAAAAGGAAGTTTTGTTATAACTCGCCACAAGTAAGGGGAACACCAAGGACCCTCCCCAAAGGAGTGTCTCACCAGCAGCAAAACTGGGGAAGTTTTAAGCTAAGGGAACAAGCACATTCATGGGGTGGGGGGAGTGGAGCAGAGGAGAAATCAGCCCAGAATTGGGGCAAAGTTCGCCCGAGCCCTAACTGTAGTTATTGAAGTCTGGAGGGGCAATATCATTCTATCCTTCACTTGGGTGGGGCCTTAGTTACTGCAGAACTCAAAGATTGTATCAGATGGTTCTGTATATCCTTTGAGGAGGAATTAGGACTCTGTTTTATTGTTTCTTGACAGCTTTTCCTTTTTTCTATATGCCCTCTCTTCCAGTAAAGAATCTGTCTTCTAAAGACCAAGGTTTGATTCCTGGGTCGGGAAGATCCCCTGGAAAAGGGTATGGCTACCCTTTTCCAGTACCCTACTCCAGTACTCTTGCCTGGAGAATTCCAGGGACAGAGGAGCCTGTCGCAAAGAGTCGGACACGACTGAGCGTCTCACACTTTCACACTTTACTTCCGTGAAGATCACGGATTACTGAGACCTGTTCAAGGGCAAGCACTGGGGCCAGGTTTAGATCACAGATGGCTTAGGCCAAAATGGCTTCTCTTACATCAAGAAAATCACTCCTGGTTCTTTTTCTTCAGGGGCCCCCTAACCTATCCACCTACACTGGGTCTCAAGGCACAGAGTAACCGGAAGCAGTGAACTTGCACAGAAACCTCCCAATGTTAGTATGAAGACTGCAGGCTCTGCCGCAGAGTCTAGCCCTGCCCTCATTAGCTGCATAACCTTGGGCATGTTATTCCGGGAACCACGGGGGTTCAGTTTCCTAATCTGTAAAATCTTGCCTCCCTGTCCCTTTGGGAACATGAAACAGACTTACCTGTGTTATTGGGGGTAGAACTAGTTCTAGTAAGTGATACTTCTTAAAGAAGTGATTGTGTCACATTCCTGAGCCTATTAGAGCAAAGCCTAGTGAAACCTTGGCGAAACCTCGCTGAGTCGCCTTGGCCAGCTTGAGGACAAGAGCCTTTGGCCAGGAACTTCCCTGGTGGTCCAGTGGCTATGACTCTGTGATTCCAACACAGGGGGCCCAGTTTGATCCCTTGTCAGGGAACTAGATCCCACATGCCACAGCTAAAGATCCCACATGCCGCAAATAAGACCTGGTGCAGCCAAACAAATTTAAAACTAAAAAGTCTTTGGCAGAAGGCCCTAGAAGTATCAATGGTTATGGAATCCTAGATCTACTACAGCAAATCCTGGTGGTTTGTCATGGGATCTTGAGACTATTTTAGCATGCTTCTGGAATATTCTGTTGCATGCCTCTTATAGGTGTCCCCAGTGGTCATTTTCCAGGGAAATTAGCTCCAACCATGTTTCAAAGCAGGGTCCCAGGTTATGATGAGAGCAGGTGTCAGGCCTGTTACATGAAAACAGGGCAGATGTTGGTTATATCATAACGTTTTCTGGCCTCGCATCTATCAGAACAGGCCACAGGAATATTCTGTTATAGCCAGACTGGCAAGCATCATTGCAGCCCCTTGTGGTATTATAGCATGACCTATAATAGATTATAGTGGGACCTCAGGGTCTTGTAACATTTGTTTTTTTAATTTTCCCCGTGGTCACAGTACGCGGTATGTGGGATCTTAGTTCCCCCACCAGGGATGAAACCTGTGCCCCTTGCTTTGGAAGCGCAGAGTCTTAACCACTGGACCACCACCAAGTACGTCCATTGTAACTGGTGGTTGCAATACCTGGGTTAGATGAGAGCCAGCACATGCGTATTATGTGTGGAGCAGGCAGCTGGATTCATTTAACTAGCCCTATTACTGCACGTGGAATCTAGGAACATGGACTTGGAGCGGCTTCAGATGTGTGAACAGCCTTGCTGTCGTATGTTAGCACTTCCCTGAGTTTTCCATCATTGGAAAACCCTGGAGTTTTGCTTTACAGTAGATCCAAGCTCTGTGGTATTTAAACAGAGACCCACGGATTGTTCCAGGGCTGCATACAGATTCTGCTAGAACATTCTAGAAGTTTTAGGGACCTATTAAACCAGCCCCGGGTCTTTCACTACCGGCTTCCTTCATCCTGCTGATGCTTCCTGTGCTGGCCCCTGGGGATGCAAGAGTGAGCGAGACAGAGCCAAGGCCTGCCTACCATCTAGTGCAACCCTGGGGACTTTCACCGCACTGAGTGGGAGGCAGGCAGTGTGGGGAACAGGTTACTACTACGTTCTACTATGTGCCCCCTGCCAAACCTTTGATTCATTGAAGCCTCTCTACCGAAGGAGGCACGATTATTATCCCACTTCCCAGATGAAACTGAGGCACAGAGAAGCCCACCGGAAAGAGGGGGTTTGGTTTCAAACTCTGGTGTGATTGCATCTTGGGGTCAGGGATGGGCAGATGTTAAGGTGGTGATTCAGGAGCACAGCTCAGAACTGTCGGGGGCTATGTCCCCAGACACCAAGGACGGCATCGTGAGTGAGCTCCCTGCGCTGTTGCTCCAAAGGCACCTTGGTTCAGTTTGAAGTTGGAGCTAAGCGCCCATATTTTCATTTACCCCTGGGCTCTGCACATTTCATAACTGTCTTGCTGTTTTCTGTTACTTTATCGTGGGCCCCTGGCAATGTGATAGTAGGACCCCACAGAATTTAAAAGGCATAGGCAAAAGGACTTCCCTGGTGGTCCAGTGGTTAGGACTCGGTGCTTTCACTGCTGAGGCCCAGGGTTCAATCCCTGTTCAGGGAAACTAAGATCCTGCAAGCTGCATGGCACACCCTGCAAACACTACCCCCCCCAAAAGAAAATGCATGAGCAGGGATCATTAGAGCATAGGACCCTGGGATAAGATATGAGACAGATAGCAGATGCTGTAAATGGTCCCTGAAGACTCAGAAGCTTCCAGTACACTTAGCAGCGATTCCTGGTGGGTATTAAGGGAACTTGAGAGCTTTTTCTTTTGAAGCAAGAAGGAGGAACATTATGAGGAATGTTCAGGTCGGACCTCTGAGAGGCCTCATGGCTAAACCCCGAGGTCATTCTGACAGGAGCAAAGGAAGACCCGAATGGGGACACTACAGCAGAGCCAAGGGAGGGCACCCTCCATGGCCATGACCATGCTGGGCTGGATTGTGTTCCCCAAAGCTGCCTATGCCCTAGAGCTCCAAAGCCTGTGATTACATGACCTCGTTTAATAAAGGAAACTTTGAAGATGTGATTAAATTCAGGATCTTGTGATGGGGAGATAATCTTGGATTATCCAGGTGGGACCAATGTCATCACAAGGGTCTTTAGAAGAGGGGAGGTCAGCAAGTTCCTGAGAAATGCAGAAAGTTTCTTGCCTGGTTCACCAGCAATGCAGGAGACAGCAAC
The DNA here is from genome assembly GCA_006410615.1 of Neotragus moschatus. Classification (NCBI taxonomy): domain Eukaryota; kingdom Metazoa; phylum Chordata; class Mammalia; order Artiodactyla; family Bovidae; genus Neotragus; species Neotragus moschatus. The sequence continues at coordinate 758,854 of SJYA01002418.1, forward strand.
AGAAGTCATGGGTTCGATCCCTGGGTCGGGAAGATCCCCTGGAGGAGGAAATGGCAACCCATTCCAGTATTCTTGACTGGGAAAAGCCCATGGACAGAGGAGGCTGATGGGCTACACTGCACAGAGTTGCAAAGAGTTGGACACAAATAAGCGCGCACAAACACACACACACACACACACACACACACACGGTTAAAGACATGTCAACTTGGCGGGGCCGCAGAGCCCGGATGTTTGGTCCAATATTATTCTGGATGTTTCTGTGTGGGTGTTTGGGGGTGAAATTACACTGAAGTCAGTGGACTCTGCGTAGAGCCGTTCACCCCCACAATAATATGGGTGGGCCTCATCCAATCAGTCAAAGGTGGAAAATTGACCTCCTCTCAAGCAAAGGGAAACCCTGCCAGCGGACTGCGTTTAGATTTCATCTGCAAGATGAGCTCTCTGGGTTTTCCAGATAGCCTGCCTTTGGACTTGGACTGTAATTCTTTCCGGTCACCTCTATCACATTTTGAACTTGCCAAGTCTCCACAATCACATGCGCCAATTCCTTATACTAAGTCTCTTTCTCTCTATATATACACATCCTGTTGATTCTGTTTCTCCAAGAAACCCTGACTAATGTATCATATGACCTAGCAAGTCCACTCCTATGTACATATCCAAAAGAATTGAATACAGCTATGCAGGAAAAAAAAACAAAAACAAAAACAAAAAACAACCTTCCAAGCAAATGTTTGCAGCAGCATTAGTTACCATAGCCAAAAAAGTGAAAACAACCAAATGTCCATCAACTGCTGAAGGGATGAACCAAGTGTGGTCAATCCATACGACAGAATATCATCCAGCCGTGAAGAGGAACAAAGTCCTGCTGCATGCTACCATGTGGCTAAATCTTGAAACCAGCATGCTGGGAAGTTCCCTGGCCAACCAGTGGTTACGACTCTGCATTTTCATTGTGATCTTCTGCAAGTCCTACGGGGAGGCCAAAAAAAAGAAAGCAAGCAAGAAAGAAAACCCCCACAGTACATGAAATGAAAGATGCCAGATATAAAATGCCACATGAATTTGAAATGTCCAGAATAGGCAAATCCGTGGAGATGGAAAGTAAATTCGTTGTTGCCAGGGGCAGGGGGGAGAAGGGATCACTTAATGTGTTTGGGATCTCCTTTGGGATGATGAAAAAGTTCTGGAACTAGATCGTGGTGGTGGTTGCACAACATTATGGGTGCACCAAATGTCACTAATAGTAACTCCTTTGTCTTGGGCACTTTACCACAATAAAACAAGTGAATGGAAACGTTACAGCAGGAATGTGGGCTGGAAGTGGGAGGCTGGATGATGCCCCAAGTATGATGTAGAATATTGGGTCTGTGCATTACTGAGGTCATACCAGAAGATATTAAGGAACTGCAGGGGCACTTTAAGAGGCCCCTTGGGGGAGGAAGGAAGAAATGTGGAAGCTGGAGGACTTTTATCACTGCAGGCGTTAGCGACCTTGTTGGGGTGGGAGGCAGGCAAGGAGGTAAGGAGACCCACACAGGCCTCCAAATTTNCCCCCTTGCTGTCCCTTCTTGAGGCCCAAACTTTGCAACCAGCTACCAGCTCTCTGTCCTGTCCTGGGTTCCCCCCCGCCCGCATCCCCATCCCTCCCATCCCCTCTCTGTCCTTTTCTCAGTGACCCTGACTCCTAGCCTCCGCCACTCCTCAGGGACTGATGATGTGGCCACCCTCACTTCTGCTGCTGCTGTTGCTGCTCAGGCGTGGAGCCCAGGGGAAGCCATCTCCTGACGCCGGCCCTCATGGCCAGGGCAGGGTGCACCACGCGGCCCCCTTGAGCGAAGCCCCTCATGATGACGCTCACGGGAACTTCCAATATGATCATGAGGCTTTTCTGGGACGAGAAGTGGCCAAGGAATTCGACCAACTCACCCCAGAGGAAAGTCAAGCTCGTCTGGGGTAGGAGAGATGGAGGGGAAGGAGAACTGTAATTTTCAAGAGGGAGGTTAGGGGAGCCCTCAGTGAGAAGGTGATATTTGAGCCACGTGGGTATATGGGGGAATAGCATTCCAGGAAGAGGGAACTGTAAGTGCAAAGGCCCTGAGGCAGGAGGGGGAATGATGTGCCTGGTGTATCTGAAAAAAGGGAGAGGTCTACGTGACTGGAACCCAGTGAGCAGAGGGAGAAAGTAGGTAGTAGCAGAGAGAACAGAGGGATCAGGTTGTGCAGGGCCTTTGGTGCCCCAGTGAGATGAGCTATGGAATGGCTCTGAAGAAAGAGGTGAGCCAACTTCAATTTTAACAGGATCCCTCTGGTTGCCATGCAGGGAACAGACTATAGGGAGCAAGAAGTAGAGAGCCCGTTGAGGAAGGGACTGCAGTCTTCCAGGTGGGAGATAAGAGACCAGAGTATCCCGACTCAAGGTGGAGATAGCCGTGGTGGTCAGCTATGCTGACTGGAATGTTGTGCATGGATGGAGTTGGATGAAGTAGGCTAACGCATTTGTGGTCGCGCTTACTACAATGCCTAGCACCTTTCAAAGGGCTTACCAGGGTTAACTAATTTAACCCCAACATCCACAGTGTGAGTTATGTTCTATTATTTATTCCCATTTTACAGAGGGAGAAACTAAGGCACAGAGAGGTTATATGACTTGCCGACAGTCACACGGCCAACAAGAAGAGGCTGCAGGATTTGAACCTTAATGTCTGGCTCTAGAGTCCAAGCTCTTAACCACAGCTCGAACCTCAGGGTAGCCGGAGCAGAGCAGAGACAACATAACGCTGGAGGGACGGGTCAGCGATCTAAGCAGGGCCATCTCAAATTGGATTCTGGGAACTGGGTCGAGGGTCTTTGGGATGGAGACCGGAAGAAGGGCTCCATTAGCGTTCGGGCGAGGACACAGACCAATAACGGGACGTTACCAGGAATGGGACCTGGGAACCGACAGGCGTGACCTGAGAGAAAGGGCATGAGGTGGTGGCCTAAAGGGGCTTGACCTGAGACAGGGAGCTGTGCAGGATCAGGCTGGAGCTCGGAGAGGAGTGAGTGAAGGCCGAGCCCGCCGTGTTGGGGGTGACAGTCATAGGGCAAAGCCTAATAACGGCTAGGAAAAACCAGGGGCAAGGGGAGAGTCGCAGTATACCTCGGGACTGCAGGGATATTGGCCTGAGATAGACGCGCGCCCTAAGGGACGGGGCGGGGAAGAGGGCGAGGCTAGCGGGGGGGCAGGGGATTGGCGGAGCCAGGGAAGGGGGCGGGGCCAGAGACGGGGAGCGGTCCGGACCGCGTGTTGCCGTGGCAGTCCGAGTTCGGAGTGCATACTGGGACAGGGAATATGCGGACGATGGGGGCGGTGTGACTCCTTGCCCTCCGTCCTCTCCCAGCTCTTTCAAGTGAGAGATGAAACACACGGAGGGTTGAGAGGTGGGGCCAAAGTGGAGGGTTGGACCTGGATTGTCGTGGGTCCTTCCCCCAAGCCGTCGAGTTGTAGAGCGGAGTGCCAGCCACAGGCCCGCTGCGTCTCGCCGGAGAGGTTATCGCCTCTGGGAGCGGAGCCTGGATTGAGAGGGCGGAGCCCTAAAGTGGGAGTGGCCCTGGGATTAACAGACTCCTCCCCCCGTTGGTCGGCGGGGACAGCATTTTCAGTCCTATATGAGGTTGTGTCTCCAGTGTCTAGAAGAAGGCGGGACCCAGGGTGGGCCGGGTCCGAGACTGACGTGCGCCCGCTCTGGCTCGCAGGCGCATCGTGGACCGCATGGACCGCGCCGGAGACGGGGACGGCTGGGTGTCATTGGCCGAGCTCCGCTCGTGGATCGCACACACGCAGCAGCGGCACATACGGGACTCAGTGAGCGCGGCTTGGAACACGTACGACACAGACCGCGACGGGCGTGTGGGTTGGGAGGAGCTGCGCAACGCCACCTACGGCCACTATGAGCCGGGTACGCGGCGAGAACCAACCCCTGGTCCCCTCACACACCGTGACCCTGACATCTGTGACACCTTCATCCTGAGAACCTCAAGCCACGTTAACCAGATCCCTAACCTTTGACTTCTGACCCTTGACCAGGGCCCACCCCCAATCCCTGATCTCTGGTTTCTCATTCTGACATCCACTGGGGACCTCAGTTTCTTGACCAGGGACATCTAACGGACCGAGCACTATCAGCCTGAACTTTGACCTCTGACCTCTGATTTCTCATCCTGAGAACCCCAAAGCCATTTCCTTTGCCTCTAACTCTGAATTCCCGCCTCTCATCACCAGGCCCAAGTCCTCTGCTCCAACAGGGCTCTTATCCTCTGGCACCTGAACCCTCACCCCACCCCCATTCCAGACTTCTTCACATACCCTCAGGGGGATCGTTCCACACTCAGAGCTGACCGTGACCTTCCTTTGCTCATAGTCTCCCATGGCTCCCCAGGGTCCTCAGGCTTACTCAACCTCAGCCCCACCTCAGCCAACCTTCCACTTTCAATTTTCTGCATTTTCTGTCCCAGTTAAATGGATCTTCTGCATTTCCCCTGAACTCACCATGGTTTGCAAACCTCTGTACTCTGCACATATCATTTCCTTTGCTGAAAATGCTCTTCCCTTCCTCTGTTCCCAGCAAGCTGAGTCAGTAAACTGCACCAGAGTGTGACTTCAGGGCCCAGAGGGCCGAAGTCAACTCAAAGTCCATCCTTCCTGACTGCATAAACTTGGGCAAGTGATTTCCTCTCTCTGAGAGTCAGTTTTCTTCATAAAGTGAGGACAAACANCTTCCTCTGTTCCCAGCAAGCTGAGTCAGTAAACTGCACCAGAGTGTGACTTCAGGGCCCAGAGGGCCGAAGTCAACTCAAAGTCCATCCTTCCTGACTGCATAAACTTGGGCAAGTGATTTCCTCTCTCTGAGAGTCAGTTTTCTTCATAAAGTGAGGACAAACAAAATAACTCACTGCATTCGCTTCTTGGGAGAATGAATTTCAGTTTTGTAGATAAAGAGCTTAGCACATCATCAGCTCTCACTACAAGGTAGCTACTGTTAATTATTATTAATCGGTGGAGGTCTTCCTGCCGTGACTCCCCTGAGTTAGATCCCTCTGTCTTAAAGCCCAGTCCACCAAGACCCCTCCTTCCTCAGGTGAAGAATTTCATGACGTGGAGGATGCGGAGACCTACAAGAAGATGCTGGCTCGGGACGAGCGGCGTTTCCGGGTGGCTGACCAGGATGGGGACTCAATGGCCACTCGGGAGGAGCTGACGGCCTTCTTGCACCCAGAGGAGTTCCCTCACATGCGGGACATTGTGATTGCTGTGAGTGGGGTCTGAGGAATCCGGCTTCTTACCTCCCTTCCCGGGACCTAGGCTTCTGATGCCAAGACGTGCCTCCCAGCGTTTACCTTGGGGGCCCCAGTACCCACCCTCTACCCCCTAGTGTCTAATCTCTTGTAATCTGGCCTCTCCCTTTCTTTTCTTTTTTAAAAAATTTTATTTATTTATTTGGCTGCACTGGGTCTTTGTTGCGGCACATGGGATTNCTGATGCCAAGACGTGCCTCCCAGCGTTTACCTTGGGGGCCCCAGTACCCACCCTCTACCCCCTAGTGTCTAATCTCTTGTAATCTGGCCTCTCCCTTTCTTTTCTTTTTTAAAAAATTTTATTTATTTATTTGGCTGCACTGGGTCTTTGTTGCGGCACATGGGATTTTTATTTGTGTCCTGAAAACTCTTGGTTGTGGCATGTGGGATCCTATTCCCCGAACAGGGATTGAATGCATGTCCCCTGCATTGGGAGCATGGAGTCTTGGCCACTGGGCCACCAGAGAAGTCCCTGGCCTCCCCCTTTCTGTGCTCACATTTGGGATCCAAGCACCCAGGCTACCTTCCGAAAATCATCCCCCTCCTTAAGTGCCTTAGAGGAGACCCTGTCCAGGCTGAATCCCAGGAAAATTCCAACCCTAGACATGGAGTGCCCACTCTGAAGCCATTTCTGCTTGCCCCCCATCTTCTGTTATTTATTTATTTATTTTGCCAATGCTGTCTGTATTCTAGAGTGACAGGATTTTTTTTTCTCTTCTCCCTTTCCTTTTTTCCACTAGACTTTAATCTCTAGAGCCATTTTAGGTTCATAGAAAAGTTGAATGGAAAGTCCAGACATTTCCCCTGTCCCCCTGCCCATGCTAGGGGAAGTTAAATTCTTCTACCTGTTCCACCTGGTGGGGGTTTCAATATCTTTATTACATTAGACATCTCAAAGGATATTGCTCAGAATATTTTTTAGTATTTATTTTTATGTATTAGGCTGCGCTGGGTCTTAGTTGTAGCATGCAAAACTCTTTTTTTAAATTACTTTATTATGTTTATATTTGGCTGTGCTGGGTCTTCATTGCTGTGTAGACTTCTCTCTAGTTGCGATGAGCAGGGCCTACTGTCTGGTTGCGGTGAGCAGGCTTCTTATTGCTTCTCTTGTTGTGGAGCATGGGTGTGTGGGCTTCAGTAGTCGGGGCGCTTGGGCTCAGTAGTTTCAGCTCCTGGGCTCTAGACAAGCAGATTCTTTACCACTGAACCACCAGGGAAACCCTCATGCAAACTCTTGGTTGTAGCATGTGGGATCTAGTTCCCCATCCAGGGATCGAACCGGGGTCCCCTGTGTTGAGAGTGCAGAGTCTTGGACCCTCGACCACCAGGGAAGTCTCTATAGCTCAGAATATTATCTACAGCTCTTGAAGAGGAACTTAACGACCAAACTCCTATTATTTTGTCCTGTTTGACTGCTTTCCTTTGTTTCTGCATTTTCTCAGCCCCATTGCCTCTTTCTCCCCAGGAAACCCTGGAGGATCTGGACAGGAACAAAGACGGCTACGTGCAAGTGGAGGAGTACATCGGTGAGTGGGCCCGACTCTCCCCCCGAGGACGCCTGTCCTCTCCCCAGCCACGGGTAGCAGCTGATAATCCTTATCAGCCATTAGAGCAAAGACCCTCTGAAGTGGAGGCTGCCTGAATCCATTCACCCAAACACTCACGGAGCATCAGCTGTGGGTCAGGCCTGGGGGGCCTTTACCAATGATGTATACTTGCTGGGTTTGGGCACATTTGTTTTAATTATGTATTTACCTATTTATTTTTGGCGGTGCTGGGTCTCCCTGGCTGTGTAGACTCTGCTCTAGTTGCGGAGGGCATGGGGGCTGCTCTCTAGTCGTGGTGCACGAGCCTCCTGTTGCGGTGGCTTCTCCTGTTATCAGGCACAGGCTGTAGGGCGTGGGGGTTCACTAGCTGCGTCAGGAAGGCTCTAGAGCTCAGGCTCAGTAATTGCGGCGCACAGGCTTAGTTTCCTCACGGCACATGGGATCTTCCCAAATCGGGGATCAGACCTGTGACTCCTGCAGTGGCGAGCGGATTCGTTGCCACTGAGCCACCAGGGAAGCCCTCCAGCAAATCTTGATCAAACACCCACTGTGTGCCAAGCCCAGGAAACATTTGTTGACTTCCTTCGGTGTGCCAGACCAGAAAAGCATGTATCAAGCACCTACCATGTGCCTCAGTTTCCTCATCTTGTAAATGGAGATAATAGACCACCTACCATGGAGGAGCTGTATATATAGTCAACCCAAATGCCCATCAATGGATGAATGGGTAAACAGGAGGGGATCCAGCCAGGCCACTGAATACTGTTCAGGTGTAAAAAAAGAATGAAGCACCATCCAAATAACCATGTGGATCAACCTCGAGAACATCAGGCCGAGTGAAAGAAGCAGACATAAAAGGCCACATCGTATGTGATCCCATTAATTAGAAATGTCTAGAGTAGAAAAATCCATAGTGATAGAAATCAGATAATCAGTTTCCATGGGGCTGGAGGGAGGAAGGAATAGGGAGTAACTGCCAAATGGGCATAGCTGTCTTTTGGGGAATTGAAGATGTTCTGGAACTAGAGGGAGGGGGCTACTGCACATTGAGAATGTGCTAAGTGTCACTAATGGTGAATCTTAGGTTGTGGGCTTTCTACCACAATTCCAAAAAAAAAAGAACCCCATGTACTTCCAGTTATTATGGTCATCATTTCCCATAAGAAATGATGACTGGGACTTCTCTGGGGGTACAGTAGTTAGGACTGGGCGCTTTCACTCCCATGGCCACAGTTCATGGTTGGGGAACTGAGATCCCGCTAGCCGTGAGGTGTGGCGGGAAAAAAGAGAAGCCTGATGGTTAACTGGGTAATTGTGTGCCCAGCACCTGCTCCATTCCCCTCCCCCCCCACCCCCCCACCCCCAGCTTGCTCCATTTTTGATGACATCTCTAAGACAGCTCCTTGGTTCAAACCCCGAGGAGAAGAAAGCATTCTGTCCTAATTATGGTGGCTTTGTGTCGGGTATAAAAAGACTTGTCTGTTTGTAATGTCCTCCAGATCTATCTGTGGGCCCTTGGGGTGAAGGGTTTTGCAAACATTTACAAATGACTGGCACAAAGAAGGGGCTCCTAGAATCTTGAGGGATGTTTTGGATATGGTGAGCTGTTCAAAGTGAAGCTTCAAAAGATTGCCTATAAAAATTTTCACTCATTCCNTGGGGCTTGGGGGTTCTTGTTTGGAGAAAGGAAAAGGGACAGAGAGTTTGAGATGGGGAGGGAGAAGAGGGGGGACCAAGGACTCAGAGGGCAGTGGAGATCAGGAGGCCATCCTTAGTTCAAAAGGAGCCTCCAGATGGGGTCCATTGCCAGTCCCCTGACCTCTGACCCCCTCAGGACGGGCGTCTGAGCAAGGCTGAGATCCTGGGCAACTGGAACATGTTCGTGGGCAGCCAGGCCACCAACTACGGCGAGGATCTGACACGGCACCACCTGTCTCTTATACACATCTAAAAAGACTTGTCTGTTTGTAATGTCCTCCAGATCTATCTGTGGGCCCTTGGGGTGAAGGGTTTTGCAAACATTTACAAATGACTGGCACAAAGAAGGGGCTCCTAGAATCTTGAGGGATGTTTTGGATATGGTGAGCTGTTCAAAGTGAAGCTTCAAAAGATTGCCTATAAAAATTTTCACTCATTCCTCCTTCCTATGAGCACCTACTATGTGCCAAGTAGTGCACACTCTTGTGTCACGGGTGTGTCAACCAAATGGATGGATGATTCAGTCAATCAAATGACCAATCCATCAGTGAAGTCAGTTTCACATATAGCATAGGGATCACTGGAGAAGGGAATGGCAACCCACTCCAGTATTCTTGCCTGGAGAACCCCATGGACTGAGGAGCCTGGTGGGCTACAGTCCACGGGGTTGCAAAGAGTCGGATACAACTGAAGCGACTTAGCATGCATAGCATGCATTCATAAGGGATCACCTGTAAATCAGGTATGTTCCTAATCGGATTTAAACAGAAGAGGAAATTAAGGCAAAGGACGGTGAAAGGCCTGGGATCCGGAAATGTCAGAACCAGGCTGGGAGGTCCTGGGAACCGCCCCTAACGTCACCCCCTCTCGCCCGCACTGCCCCATCCCAGCTGACCTGTACACGGCGGAGCCCGGGGAGGAGGAGCCGGCCTGGGTGCAGACCGAGCGAGAACAGTTCCGGGACTTCCGGGATCTGAACAAGGACGGGAAGCTGGACGGGAGTGAGGTGGGCCACTGGGTGCTGCCCCCCGCCCAGGACCAGCCCCTGGTGGAGGCCAACCACTTACTGCACGAGAGCGACACAGACAAGGTGCGCGGACGGGGCCGGCTGGTGGGTGGGTGGCCGGCGCTGTGGGATGCACTGCTGCTGCTGCTGAGTGGCTTCAGTCATGTCCGACTCTGTGCAGCCCCATAGACGGCAGCCCATTAGGCTCCCCCGTCCCTGGGATTCTCCAGGCAACAACACTGGAGTGGGTTGGCATTTCCTCCAATGCATGAAAGTGAAAAGTGAAAGGGAAGTCGCTCAGTCGTGTCCGACTTAGCGACCCCATGGACTGCAGCCTTTCAGGCTCCTCCGTCCATGGGATTTTCCAGGCAAGAGTACTGGAGTGGGGTGCCATGTGGGATGCGCAGAAATGACCAAGATGTGGGCCTGGGGCTTGGGGGTTCTTGTTTGGAGAAAGGAAAAGGGACAGAGAGTTTGAGATGGGGAGGGAGAAGAGGGGGGACCAAGGACTCAGAGGGCAGTGGAGATCAGGAGGCCATCCTTAGTTCAAAAGGAGCCTCCAGATGGGGTCCATTGCCAGTCCCCTGACCTCTGACCCCCTCAGGACGGGCGTCTGAGCAAGGCTGAGATCCTGGGCAACTGGAACATGTTCGTGGGCAGCCAGGCCACCAACTACGGCGAGGATCTGACACGGCACCACGATGAGCTCTGAGCCCCGTGAGCCCACTGCCGCCCCAGTGGCCAGGCCCCCACCTGTCCAGCCGTGCAGGAGGTGGACACCGACCTCAGCGTCCCCCTGCCCCTGGGTGCTCCATGGACTCACCACTGAGTCAACTTCTCTCCCTGAGACACCGCAGCCCCTCCCAGCTCCCTAAAGGGGCTCACAGGCCCAAATGATGAAATGAGGGACCACCCCTTTCTCACTGGCAGAGTCTCCCAGCCCAGACCAAGGCCCCCCAACATCAAGCTCAGCCTCCAAAGGCCTCCACTAACCTCCCAGCTCCAAATCTGAGCCTCACCCCACACAGTGGAGAAACACACCCCCAGGTACCCTGAACTTGCCCCCAGCACCTGCCCAAAGGATGTCTCTTCTCTGCCAGGAAGGCAATAAAATCCAGTGCTGGGGCCTCACCTGTGTGTCTCTCTGAAGAGGGGACAGGGGCCTCGGGGGCTGTGACTGGGAGAGGAATGTGTTGGGAGTTGGGGGACTGCTGTGGGTTGAAGGACAGGACTAGGCATTTGAAGAGGGGGCTGTAGAGGTTGGGCAGGGTTTGAGGTTGTTCCTTAAATTATACATAATGACCCATCTCAGGGAACCTACCTCCCAGGTTGTTGTTCGGTTGCTTAGTCGTGTCTGACTCTTTGCCACCCCATGGGCTACAGCATGCCAGGCTTCCCTGTCCTTCACTGTCTCCCAGAGATTGCTCAAACTCTTGTCTATTGAGTTGGTGATGCCATCCAACCATCTCATCCTCTGTTATCTTCTTCTTCTCCTGCCTTCAGTCTTTCCCAACATCAGGGTCTTTTCTAGTGAGTCAGCTCTTTGCATCAGTGGCCAAAGTATTGGAGCTTCAGCTTCAGCATTAGTCCTTTCAATGAAAAGATTCATTTCCTTTAGGACTGACTAGTTTGATCTCCTTGTAGTCCAAGGGACTCTCCAGAGTCTTCTCCAGCACCACATTTTGAAAGCATCAATTCTTCAGCGCTCAATCTTCTTTATGGTCCAACTCCCACATCCATACATGACTACTGGAAAAACCATAGGTTTGACTAGATGGACTTTTATCAGCAAAGGGATGTCTCTGCTTTTTAATATGCTGTCTAGGGTTGTCATAGCCCCCCAGATACTGAGCGTTAAGCCAGAATACCTATTTAACTCATGAGAAACCTACCTAGGTTCACCTGTGAAAGACTGGGAAGGGAGAAATGAACACATCCCCTCCAGGCTCGGACCCAGAACCAGAACTTACTCTCTCCCCTTGTAGTGTAAAAGAAGTCTGAATTCTAACTCGGAGAAAATGGTTCTTTGAGACACACTAGTCCATCACCTTCTTGGTCTGCTGACTTTGTGAATAAAGTCACTATTCTTTGCCCTGACAACTCATCTCTGGATTTATTGGCCTGTTATGGGGGGAGCAGTACCAGTTTTGGCAAAGCCAACTGGGAGCCTCCTTGCTCCTGGCCAACCCACCCCTGTTAGGGAATTTTGGGGTAAATCCCTAGCAGCTGTGGGACCACTTGTCCTGAGGATCTTCCCTTCAGAATTCTCCAAAGCAGCAGCAGCTGCCCCATTCCTTGGCAGTTGGAGCAAGAAATTGACCTGTCGGAGCCGCTGGGTTCCATACGGTAGGGTAAGTCATTGCCGGAGGAAACTTTTGCTCCAGTTGGGGCTTTTTTCCTCCAGAATAAGCCAGTTTGTTTTGTGTTGAAGTGGGGTACCCTGTTGGAGAGAGGCAATGATTGCTGAACTTTTCCCTGAATTGTGAACCAGTTTGTCTGATGCTGGCGTTTGTGTGTGCCGTGTGCGTTTTATTTTTCTTGTGTTTCTGTCTTTGCAAGTTGAGGAATGTTCTGACTATCCCTAAAGAAAACCGTCTAGGGCACATTTTGGGTAGATGATCTGATTACAGCTACAAACCCATGACTGAGAGGCAGATAATCTTAATGGGTTACAATGTGTGATCATAGTACCTGTTAGGATCTCCACAAGAGGGTTGGGGAGGGGTCATCTTGGGACTCTGCCCCGTGCACAGTCACCTTTGCTGTGTTAATTCCATTGTCTGCAGTCTCCTGGGTCACTGGTCTGGATACAGCAGCTCTCCAAGGAGTCACATTGCACAGGGGTTGAGTTGATGGTTCTTGTGATACGTAAAACCTCAAGGCCAAACTTGAGGATTTATGTAGAGTTTTGCTTGTGGTCTGGGGTTTTTTATTTCATTTTGCTTTGGTACCATTTCTTTATTTACACACTGATGTCCAATGGAGGAAAGGAAGACAGACACAGATACACATATACAGACACACTTGCTGATAGACACACACACACAAAGACCTGTCCATCCCTGTCCCAAACTGGGACACGCCCAGGGAGAAGAGAAGGGTTTGCCTTGGTTCCTAAAACCACTGAAAGCCTTATCCCAGAATTCAGCCCACTTGGTGGATGCCAAGGCCAAAAGGCATCTCTTAGTGGTTAGAGATGCTCAGTTGCTATGTATGGTTTTACAGGGGTCTTTGAATGGCTCTGGAGCTATTCTGTGGTGAGGCAGGGAAGAATAATGGAATTATCTAGGTGCAAGCATTTGTGTATTACATCAGGGTGAGAAAAAGACAGTTGTCACTTAACGGTAATAGAAACCCAAAAGAATAATCTATCACACAGGAAGAAAAGGAAGGGAGCAAGTTGACACAGAGTTGACACAACGTCAGCCTGTCCACTGAGGATCAGCACATAGGCTTTACTCAAATGCCTTAAGCTGTGGGAAGCTTCAGATGCCAGCTAGTGCTTGTGGACAGTTTTTTTTTTTCAGGACAAGTGGAGGCTTTTTCCACCCAGACAGAAAAAGCCTCTGAAGTGGTGAAAACCCTCCTTAAAGAAATTATTCCCCAATTAAGATTACCTTACAGCCTTCAATTTTCTTGGGCTCCAAAATCATTGTGGATGTTGACTGCAGCCGTGAAATTAAAAGACGATTGCACTTTGGGGAAAAAAAAAAACAAAACATGACAAACCTAGACAGCATATTAAAAATCAAAGACACCACTTTGCTGATGAAGGTTCATATCGTCAAAGCTCTTGAGAGTCCCTTGGACTGCAAGGAGATCCAACCAGTCCATCCTAAAGGAGATCAGTCCTGGGTGTTCATTGGAAGGACTGATGCTGAGGCTGAAACTCCAATACTTTAGCCACCTCATGCGAAGAGTTGACTCATTGGAAGAGAGCCTGATGCTGGGAGGGATTAGGGGCAGGAGGAGAAGGGGACGACAGAGGATGAGATGGCTGGATGGGATTACCGACTCGGTGGACATGAGTTTGAGTGAACTCCAGGAGTTGGTGATGGACAGGGAGGCCTGGCGTGCTGTGATTCATGGGGTCACAAAGAGTCGGACACGACTGAGCGACAGAACTGAACTGAATGGTTTTTCCAGTAGTCATGTACCAATATGAGATAATATAAAGAAGGCTGAGTGCTGAAAAACTAATGCTTTTGAATTGCGGTGCTGGAGAAGCCTCTTGAGAGTCCCTTGGACTGCAAGGAGTTTAAACCAGCCCATCCTAAAGGGAATCAGTCCTGAATATTCATTGGAAGAACTGATGCTGAAGCTGAAGCTCCAGTACTTTGGTCAACTGATGCGAACAGCCGACTCATTGGAAAAGATCCTGATGCTGGGAAAGACTGAAGGCAAAAGCAGAAGAGGGTGGCAAAGGATGAAATGGTTAGATAGCATCACTGACTCAATGGATGTGAGTTTGAACAAACTCTGGGAGATAGTGAAGGACAGGGAAGCCTGGCGTGCAGCAGTCCATGGGGTGGCAAAGAGTTGGACACGACTTAGTGACTGAACAACAACTTCCTTCAAAGGGACAGTGTGCTTGCTTTTGTCTCCAGTGTAACCAAACAGATGTCTAAAGGATTACAAATAAATTGGAAAGTGTATTTGTCCTGGAGATTACAATTAACAGGAAAAACTCAGAAAATGAATCCTATGTTAAAGGGGACCATTAGTAAAATATGTCATGAAACTAATTTAACTTTGGGTTAGGCCTAGACAGTAGTTGTTTTGTCTTACCCAGAGTTTATAATTATTACCTGTTGGAGGGTTGGAATTTTTTTAATACGTGTGGCTCTAAGGTTTTAATTATGACACACTGCCACCTAGTGGCGGAAGGTGGAGACTCTGTTTAGGAAGTTCATTTCAGTTCAGTTGCTCAGTTGTGTATGACCCGTTGCCACCCCATGGACTGCAGCAAGCCAGGCTTCCCTGTCCATCACCAACTCCCGGAGCTTGCTCAACCTCATGTCCATGAAGTCGGTGATGCCATTCAACCATCTAGTCTTCTGTCGTCCCCTTCTCCTCCTGCCTTCAATCTTTCCAGCATCTGGGTCTTTTCTAATGAGTCAACTCTTTGCATCAGGTGGCCAAGAACTGAAGCTTCAGCATCAATCCTTCCGACGAATATTCAGGACTGATTTCCTTTAGGATGGACTAGTTGGATCTCCTTGAACTCTAAAGGTCAAGAGTCTTCTCCAACATCACGGTTCAAAAGCATCAGTTCTTCGGCCCTCAGCTTTCTTTATGGTCCAACTCTCACATCTGTACATGACCACTGGAAAAGCCATAGATTTGACTAGATGGACCTTAGTCAGCAAAGTAATGTCTCTGCTTTTTAATATGCTGTCTAGGTTGGTCATAGCCTTTCTTCCAAGGAGCAAGTGTCTTTTAATTTCATGGCTGCAGTCACCATCTGCAGTGATTTTGGAGCCCAAGGAAATAAAATCTGTCACTGTTTCCATTGTTTCCCCATCTATTTGCCATGAAGTGGTGGGTCAGATGCCATGATCTTAGTTTTTTGAATGTTGAGTTTTAAGTCAGCTTTTTCACTCTCCTCTTTCACTTTCATCAAGAGGCCCTTTAGTTCCTCTTCACTTTTGACCATAAGGGTGGTGTCATCTGCGTATCTCAGGTTATTGGTACTTCTCCCGTATGGGAAGGAGTAGGGCAGATTTGTATGGCCACTTGATGCAAAGAGAAGAGCTGACTCATTGGAAAAGACCCTGATGCTGGAAGAGATTGAGGGCAGGAGGAGAAGGGGGTGACAGAGGATGAGATGGTTGGATGGCATCACCAACTCCATGGACATGAGTTTGTGCCTGCTCCAGGAGATAGTGAAGGGCAAGGAAGCCTGGCATGCTGCAGTTCATGGGGTCACAGAGTCGGACATAGCTGAGCGACTGAACAACACTGTTTGAAATTTTTTTTTAATTAAAACAATAGACATAGCAACATATTTGTAGGGAACAAATTATGATTAAAAGCTGCCCAGGGATTTACCTGGTGGTCCAACTGTTGAGATGCCACACTTCCAAGGCAGGTGGCTTCGGTCACTACCCAAGTCCCTCCTCCCTTCAGTCGCTCAGTCGTGTCCGACTCTTTGTAACCCCATGGACTGCAGCACTCCAGCCCTCCCTGTCTATCACCAACTCCAAGAGTTTACTCAAACTTATGTCCATTGAGTCAGTGATGCCATCCAACCATCTCATTTTCTGTCACCCCCTTCTCCTCCTGCCCTCAATCTTTCCCAGCATCAGGGTCTTTTCAAATGAGTCAGTTCTTCNGACTCTCAAGAGTCTTCTCCAACACCACAGTTCAAAAGCATCAATTCTTCGGCGCACAGCTTTCTTTATAGTTCAACTCTCACCTCCATACATGACTATTGGAAAAACCATAGTTTTGACTAGATGGACCTTTGTTGGCAAAGTAATGTCTCTGCTTTTTAATATGATATTTTGGTTGGTCATAACTTTTCTTCCAAGGAACAAATGTCTTTTAATTTAATGGCTGCAATCACCATCTGCAGTGATTTTAAAGCCTCAAAATAAAATCTGTCACTCTTTCCACTGTTTCCCTATCTATTTGCCATGAAATAATGGAACCAGATGCCATGATCTTAGTTTTCTGAATGTTGAGTTTTAAGCCAGCTTTTTCACTCTCCTCTTTCACTTTCATCAAGAGGCTGTTTAGTTCTTCTTCACTTTCTGCCATAAGGATGGTGTCATCTGCATATCTGAAGTTATTGATATTTCTCCTGGCAATCTTGATTTCACCTTGTGCTTCTTCCAGCCCAGCGTTTCTCATGATGTACTCTGCATATAAGTTAAATAAGCAGGGTGACAATATACAAGCTTGACGTACTCCCTTTCCTATTTGGAACCAGTCTGTTGTTCCATGTTCAGTTCTAACTGTTGCTTCCTGACCTGCATACAGATTTCTCAAGAGGCAGGTCAGGTGGTCTTTTATTCCCATCTCTTTCAGAATTTTCCACAGTTTATTGTGATCCACACAGTCAAAGATTTTAGCGTAGTCAATAAAGCAAAAGTAGATGCTTTTTTGGAACTCTCTTGCTTTTTCAACGATCCAGTGGATGTTGGCAATTTGATTTCTGGTTCCTCTGCCTTTCCCAAATCCAGCTTGAACATCTGGAAGGTCACAGTTCACATACTGCTGAAGCCTGGCTTGGAGAATTTTCAACATTATTTTACTAATGTGAGAGGTGAGCGCAATTGTGCAGTAGTTTGAGCATTCTTTGGCATTGCCTTTCTTTGGGATGGGAATGAAAACTGACCTTTTCTAGTCCTGTGGCCACTGCTGAGTTTTCCAAATTTGCTGACATATTGAGTGCAGCACTTTCAGAGCATCGTCTTTCAGGATTTGAAACAGCTCAACTGGAATTCCATCACCTCCACAGCTTTGTTCTTAGTGATGCTTCCTAGAGCCCGCTTGACTTCACATTCCAGGATGTCTGGCATTAGGTGAGTGATCACACCATTGTGAGTATCTGGGTTGTGAAGATATTTTTTGTACAGTTCTTCTGTGTATTCGTGCCACCTCTTCTTAATCTCTTCTGCTTCTGTTAGGTCCATTATGTTTCTGTCCTTTTTCGAGCCCATCTTTGCATGAAATGTTCCCTTGGTATCTCTCATTTTCTTGAAGAGTTCTCTAGTCTTTCTCACTGTATTTTCTTCTATTTCTTTGCATTGATCACTGAGGAAGGCTTTCTTATCTCTCCTTGCTTTTCTTTGGAACCTTGCAATCAAATGGGTATAGCTTTCCTTTTTTTCCTTTGCCTTTTGCTTCTCTATACAGCTATTTGTAAGGCCTCCTCAGATAACCATTTTGCCTTTTTGCATTTCTTTTCCTTGGGTATGGTCTTGATCCCTGCCTCCTGTGCAATGTCACAAACCTCCATTCATAGTTCTTCAGGCACTCTATCAGATCTAATCTCTTGAATCTATTTGCCACTTCCACTGTATAATTGTAAGGGATTTGATTCAGGTCATAACTGAATGGTCCAGTGGTTTTCCCTACTTTCTTCAATTTAAGTATGAATTTGGCAATAAGGAGTTCATGATCTGAGCCACAGTCAGCTCCCGGTCTTGTTTTTGCTGATTGTTATCAAGCTTCTCTATTTTTGGCTGCAAAGAATAGAGTCAATCAGATATTGGTATTGACCATCTGGTGATGTCCATGTGTAGAGCGTTCTCTTGTGTTGTTGGAAGAGGGTGTTTGCTATGACCAGTGAGTTATTTTGGCAAAACTCTATTAGCCTTTGCTCTGCCTCATTCTGTACTCCAAGGTCAAATTTCCCTGTTAGTCCAGGTATCTCTTGACTTTCTACTTTTGCATTCCAGTCCCCTATAATGAAAAGAGCATCTTCTTTGGGTATTAGTTCTANCAGTGAGTTATTTTGGCAAAACTCTATTAGCCTTTGCTCTGCCTCATTCTGTACTCCAAGGTCAAATTTCCCTGTTAGTCCAGGTATCTCTTGACTTTCTACTTTTGCATTCCAGTCCCCTATAATGAAAAGAGCATCTTCTTTGGGTATTAGTTCTAGAAAGTCTTGTAGGTCTTTATAGAACTGTTCAACTTCCCTCCTCCCTTCAGCCCCTGCTACTGCTGCTGCTAAGTCGCTTCAGTCATGTCCGACTCTGTATGACCCCAAAGACGGCAGCCCACCAGGCTCCCTCATCCCTGGGATTCTCCAGGCAAGAGTACTGGAATGGGGTGCCATTGCCTTCTCCAATACATGAAAGTGAAAAGTGAAAGTGAAGTTGCTCAGTGGTGTCCGACTCAGTGATCCCATGGACTGCAGCCTACCAGGCTCCTCCGTCCATGGGATTTTCCAGGCAAGAGTACTGGAGTGGGGTGCCATTGCCTTCTCTCCCCTTCAGCCCCTGGTAACCACTAATTTACTTTCTGTCTCTATGGATTTGCCTATTCTGGGCATTTTATGTAACAGAGGTCACACAGTATGTATGACCTTTCATCTGACTTTTTTACTTTGTATAATGCTTTTAAGGCTTATCCACACTGTAGTATGGATCAGAACCTCATTCCTTATGTCTGAGTAATATTTCATTGCATGGATTCAGCCCCTTTTGTTTTCCCACTCATCAGCTGATGGACATTCGGGTTGTTTCTACTTTGGGGCTATTAGAGGATTAGTGCTGCCAGAATCTTCATGTTGAAGTTTCTGCATGAACATTATTTTCTATTTTCTTGGGTCTATGTGTAAGAGTGGAATTGCTATGCTCATTTTAAGAGGGATATGAAAATCTACTCTCACAATATACCCTTTTGCATTTTAAAATTTTGATTCAGATGAAGTCCGCTTGTTTTGCTCTATAGGTCTATGAGTTTTGATAAATCAGTCATCTGACCACCACAATTAAGACACTGAATAGATCCATCATGCCACCCCAAATTCTTATTATGCGCTTCTTGCAGTTAATCCCTCCTGCTCCACTAGACATCAACAATTTGCTCCCTGTCTATATAGTTTTCCTTTTCTAGAACAGTCTCCCCATTAAAAAATCTCAACCAGTAATTATCACTGTCCTAAAATGCTGTCTGGGCTAGCTGATGCTGAAGGTCAAATAAGTGCCACCCCACCCCCCCCCGCCCATTTCTTGCTCTAAACTGTAGACCAGCACCTAGAGAACCTCTGCTAAGAAAAGACAGAATTTGTCTCCACTTCCCGTTCCTCCCTTCAGCTTCTGCTGTGGTCTGACTCTTGCTTCCTCTCCTTGTTACACTTGAAATCTTAAAGAAAACCCATCTCTTAGAGCTAAGACCTTGACTTGCACCCTACCCCTCCTAGGAAAGGGTATCTCAAAGGGCCTGTGAATTAAGGAGTGAGATTTAGGCTCCTTGTGGAAATCTGGGATTTCCAAGTTGCACCTTTAAGTCTTTATTTGGGGTGGCAAGTGGCCTGTACCACACATAAACAGGACTGGAGTCTGGGTGGATGTGGTCCCAAGAGAAAAGACTCTGGATGGTTAAAGGCTCTTAGGAAGGACAGGGATTGGGGGTGTTTAGGGAGAGCTGATCTCATCATTCTGGGTATAAAGGGATGGGGTGAGAGCTTGCTACAGTGGAGAGGTGTGTGGGTGGCCGTGTGTAAAGTCTGAGGAAGGAGGAAGTGTAAAATGATGGGGGGAAGGGCAGGACTGAACGAGGGGATCCAGAGGTGGCTGATCTCTGGGGGAACCTGGGTTCAGCTATGGCCTTGAGCAGTGTGACTCTGCGCAAGCTTCCTCAGCCTCAGTGAGCTATTCCGCAAAATGGGTAAAAGCATTCTTCCCTCAAGACTGTAGCCAGGACTCACACATACTGTAGACCGACAGGCCCAGAGGGCAAGGGCTCCTTGAGGGTCAGCAGCACCTGAGCTAGTTTCTGGGGCCTCGGATCCCAAGAGCAGGGCATGAAGGTTCTAGAAATGTCTGAGGGAGGAAATGCTGGGTTTTGGGGGCTCCTCAGAGTGCAAGCAAGGATGATCCACCCTCCTACTTATAACTTCTCCCTGCAGCACCCCAGATGCACCCACTGGTCCTACACCAGACACGAGCTTGCCCAGCATTCAAGGACACTTATGAATCTCGTCTGGGCTTTAGATGACAAGATCGTTTTCCAAAATGAAAGGGCAGAGACTGTTCAATGAACAGAGCAGTATGTGCATGGAAATCTCTTTGGTGGAAAAAACTCCTGTGAGAAAGACCTNCACCAGACACGAGCTTGCCCAGCATTCAAGGACACTTATGAATCTCGTCTGGGCTTTAGATGACAAGATCGTTTTCCAAAATGAAAGGGCAGAGACTGTTCAATGAACAGAGCAGTATGTGCATGGAAATCTCTTTGGTGGAAAAAACTCCTGTGAGAAAGACCTGGCAGAGAAAGACCTGGAAGGACAGAACCTGGGGATCACTCTGAGAGGCAGGACTTCCAGTCTTTATTTTTACACTCTTTGCCATAGTTTGCAGCTTTTAGCTCTGGTTCTCCACACTGCACAGGGTCTGTTTTTCTGACTCAAGGTTATTAAAAACATAGCTTGAAAGCGGCCCCCTGCCCTCCCAGCTGAGCCCGAGCTCCAGGCAGGTCCATCAGACCGGGTTGCTCTGACCTCCTCCCACTGTTCACACCCGCGGAGTACACTGCTGCCTCCGGGCTTTTGCACTTGCGGTTTCCTCTTCCTCTCCACCCTCCAGCCTTCAGGTGGCGGGGGAGGGGGTGATCCTCACAGCCTTCTCTACACTGGATGCCTAACTTTCTCTCTCTCACAGACACGGCACTTCATTACCTTTAGGTGTCTTATTACACTTTGCAATGGGAGACACGTGCCGCTGAAGCTCCCAGGCTGCAAATTTGGTTTATCTCAAAAGGAATGCGCGGGCATTTCCATTTAGCCCGTTAACGCCCTCCAGTGGTCGCCGCTCACATTCCGACTTGCGGCCAATCAACCCGTTTACATCTATGCGTTTGCATTCCACTCAGACTTCACTCTTAACGTGAGGCCACACCAAACATTCCTAGCCCACGCTTTCAGAGCAGTCATTCCGGAACGCACGCCATTCCCGGGCTCCTGGGCTCCGGTGCGGTGAATGAAGGCGCCACATGGCCCAGTCACGTCCAAGCCCCTTTTATTTGGTTTCCTGCGCTCAGGCCTGCATCACCGGCCGGGACTTCTCCGCCTGCAGCTTCACTCCGGAGCCTGCGAAGCCGGTGCCGCCCTGTAGGAGGAGAGGGTGCCATGAGGGTTCCCTAGCTGCGGAGGTGAGGCTGAGCCCTGGCCCCGGGCTTGATGAGCCCGGGGCCTCTGGAAGGAGGGCGGGGTTACCGGAAGGCCAGGGGCCGGGGAGGAGGGGCGCCACTCACCCGCTGCAGCACGATGATGTCGCGGTCCGTGAGCTTCTCCCCAGTCACCGGGTCCACCATGTCCTTGCGAATCAGCTTCTCCACGCACTCCAGGGTGACCACGGCCCCACTGTGGTGAAGGTGAGGGTGGGGGGTGAGGATCAGGGGCCCTGCCCCAGACAGTGGGCCACACCCACGCCCACCAGCATGTCCCTGGGCTGTCCCCTTGGCGACTCACGAGGGCCGCAGCACGGCGCACGGAGTGGCGTTGCTCAGGCTATCGCGGGTCACGGCGCACACGTAGCGCTCGCTGCGCGTGATGAGCCCCACGCGGTCCACGGAGCTGTCCAGCGGTGTGAAGCGCACCGGCGTCAAGTCAGACATTCGCAGCGGCTTCCCGGACATGGGGCAGGTCACGACGCGCGACTAGGGGTGGGGGTGGGGAAGAGAGGCAGGGTCAGCAGGCAGCGCTGGAGCCAGGTGGTGGGAGGATGGGGAGGGGGCCTTCAGGACTCTGGTTTGGGCAGGGGTTCGGAGAGGTGAACCTGGCCCTCTCTGGCAAAGAGGACGCACGGGCGCGTGCTGGGGTAGGGGTCTTACCGGCTTCTCCAGCTTCGTGGCCTTCGCCTCTGGAGTCAGCGACGGGATCCAGAAGCTGGGCAGTGCTTTGTCCTTGTCCTTGCCTGCGGGGCCTGCACTGGACCCGGGTTGGGCATCATCTGCAGGGGGAAGGGGCTGGGATGCCGTAAGCACGGAGGCACCTGTGGGACGCCCCCCCCACCTACCTGCAGACTCATCTCTCTCTCTTACCTGGGCCGTTCCCTGCCGAGGCGGCCTTGGGCGTGAAGGGGTTGAGGGGCCGGCTCACGATGGCCGCCTCCTTCTCCAGGAAGCCCCGCACATGGTCCTGCGCCGCTGCTCGCTGCAGCTCCTTCTGCTCCTCTCGCCGGGCACCCCGCTGCTTCTCGTAGGCCTGCAGGCGGCCAGGGAGCAGTGAGCTGGGCACTCTCCTGTGGGTTGGGGACTTGGGGCACCCTAGGTGGGGGCAGGGTGGCTCTTTGAATTTAAAGGAGGGTAAACTGGGACCCACGCAGGGGACACTCCAGGCAGAGGCTCTGTTTGGTGCAGGCTGGTGGCTGCACAGTCATATGCCGTGTGTCTCTGCTGCCTCGGCTGGTTCCTCCCCTCAAGTGTAGGACACCGAAACCATTTCCCGTTTAGCTGGTTTGGGACTCGGTGGCTTCTCTGTCCCTTGGCAGCAGAGTGGTTAACAGCTTGGCTGGAGACCGACCACCAGAGCTCAAACCCTGCCTCTGTCACTGATGAGCTCTGTGGCCTCTAGAAAGTGCTGTGATATCTCCTGGCCTCAGTTTCTTCAACCATAAAACGGGCTCACCTTCATCTGCCGGGCAATTTCCTTCTTCTGGTGCAAAATGTACTCTAGGATTGCTTCCCGTTCAAACAGGTAGCCATCTGGGCTGCAAAGAGAGAAGAGGATGAGAAAGCATGGCCAGCATTTAACAGCCACCCGCCAAACATCAGCTCCCTGTCCTGGAGACCCCCTAAGCATCTTACAGGCAGCAGCTCACCCAGGGATCTGCTTGGCTCTCAGAGGTGACTGCACTGTTTTAACTCTCCCGGCTTTGTAATGTGCTCCAACACGTAGGGGAAAATCTTGTGCCATAAAGGGTTAGCTCAGGAGCCCAAGGTTGTCCACACCCTGCATATTCCAACCAAAGGACTGGCCTGTGCCTGGCTCCTGGAAGGGTACTCCTAAGCCCTGGGAATGCCCTGCCTGGTAAGGGTTTGCCTGGGGGGTATGGCTTATGTGGCATCAGCTGGATCTCTACAGTCAAGTGAGGGAAGTGGAGTCACTCAGTCGTCTCTGACTCTTCGACCCCATGGACTGTAGCCTACTAGGCTCCTCTGTCCATGGAATTTTCCAGGCAAAGGTACTAGAGTGGGTTGCCATTTCCTTCTCCAGGGAATCTTCCCAACCCAGGGATCAAGCCTGGGTCTCCCGCACTGCAGGCAGACGCTTTACCATGTGTGTCACCAGGGAAGCTTCTGCAATCCAGAGGCAGATAACGGGAAGCACCCCACAAACTGTTATTACGGGCTGACAGTGCTCCAGGAGCCCTACCCTCTATGATGAACGTACTCTCTTCCACACCCCGCGAAGTACACTAGGGTCGCGCCCAGGCATCAGAGGAGAACACCGAGGCTCCGGGAGGGTAGGTGGCTTGTCTAGGGCGCCCTGCCTGTATAGCCCCTCCAGCGGTTCCCTTGCCCTTTGCTCCCCGACCAGCCCACTCACGTGCCCAGCTTACGTGACGACAGGGTCGTGGCAGGGCTGCAGCGAGAGGCAGCAGCAGTCGAAGTCCTTGACGGCATCCCGGCTCAGTCGAATGTTCTGGGTGCCGTAGCCCGAGGCCGCTGGGGGCAGGGACACACCGAGGGATGGAGAGACAAGGGACATGCCCTGTGCAAACCCAGAGAGAAAGGCACAGCGAGGACAGTGGAGGTGGGGGGCACCTGTGCAGTCAGGAGCTTGGGGTCTGTGTTGGGGGTGGGACACACCCTCAGCAGGTGTTCATCCCCAGAGGGTAAGTGACAGACAGGCTCTGAGGCAGCCTGAGAGCCAGCTAGGGAAAGAGGCTTGAGGCTGACTCCCCTCGGGCTTTCTGGCTCTGGGACCAAGCTCAAGCGCCCGCACCTCTCTGGGCCTCAGTTTTACTCGTCTGGAATATGGGCTGACAACACTGATTCCTTCCTCTGTGGGTGTTTAGGAGGCTTAGATGAATTCAAGCAGGAAGGCACTTAATGTACAAGGCAGGGAAAAGGTTGTTGGCTTCTGTGGGGTGTTATGTCTCTGGTTATGACCATCAGTCACGTGGGCTGTGTTAACACAGTCATGAGAAAGACATGCAGAGCAAGCTCAATCAGAGGGGCAAAGTGAGCGACCTGGGCATTTTGGGGTCCATTTGCCCCCCTCGCAAACCCAGTACCTGTGTCCTTCTTTTTCTCATGGTAGGTGTAGACAGCCCCCGCCGTGCAGTTCTTGCCGTGCCGCGTCATCCCGGGGTTGGGGAGGAAGTGGTAGCTGCAAGGCGGTTGTGACTGGAGGGAGCCCACAGAGGGGACCGGACAGGATCTTTACGGTCCCTGATCTGACCTGATGGGGAAGCTGGGAGTGGGGCAGGGGAAGACAGTTTTCCACTCATTAAATGGTTAAGAAAGGCCTCTACCCTCAAAAAAAAAAAAAGCACTCCATCCTGAAAAAGACCTGAAGTTTGCTTCTGGAAGTGGTGTTGGAAGGGGCACAAGTTGAGAGTTATCCTGAGGTGGTGGAGGCCTAGGGTTATGTGCAATCCGACCGAAAGTTCTGCCATCCGAGGCGATGGGTGGGGCAAGAACATGCGTGGGAGACCGAAGCGCCGGCAAATGCTCTGGGTTCTCCAGCGCGGGTGGACGCTACATGCGCATTTCAACTGGACTCACTTAGCTGCAGTGTGCCTATTGCTCAAATTGTTCCCGCATGTTATCATTCGCGTTGGAATAAATTCCGAGTTTTCAAAACATGTGTTAGAGGGAGAACTGACTGGTAAATCAACCAGAAAAACCCAGCTACCGTGATAGGAAAATGTGCCAAGGGTGAGAACAGGTGAGTTACAGGAGTGGCCCAAAGATGGACAGGTGGATGCCTCAAGCTCTCCTCACAGGAGAGCCACGACGGGACATCACGGTGCTCCTCTCTCCAGGGCGGCAGGCGGCACTGTGAGCGTGCGCCAGGACCAGGGTGAGGGCAGGCGAGAGGCGCCCACAGGGGATGCTGGGGGACTTCCACAAAGCGAGTGGAGGCGATTCTGCACAGAGACGACACCCACTAGGGCGTACGTACGAGGATGTTCACAGTGGTGTCGTTTATCCTGCAGGGGAGCTGAAGGCAAATGAATATCCCGCCCTGGTGGAACGGACAGTGACTGCCCACCACGGAGACCACCCAGCAGTGAGGTGCAACTGACTGGGTGTGTACAGAGCATCATGGGTGGATCTTAAAACCATGATGCTGGGCGAAAAAGAAAGAAAACAATCTGCACGTGCCCCAAACAATATATTTTAAACACCTGCAAACAAAAGGGTCATGCATATAACAATGGCTGCCCATGGAAGGGAGGGGACTGACTAGGGGACGGATGCACGCTTGCTCAGTCGTTTCAGTCCTGTCCCACTCTGAGACCCCATGGACTGCAGCCCACCAGGCTCCTCTGTCAATGGGATTCTCCAAGCCAGAATATAGGAGTGGGCTGCCATGCCCTCCTCCAGGGGATCTTCCCAACCAACCCAGGGACTGAACCCACATCTCCTACGTCTCCCACATTGGTAGGCAGGGTCTTTACCGGCTAGTGGAAGACTAGGGAGGATTACAAGAGTAAGCCCCTTTTAACAAGAGTAAATCAGTCGAATAAGCTGAGGGTTGATGGGATCAATGGAATAAAACTTTCTGCCTGGCCTTGGTCCTCTCCTCACTGGGATGGGTAATTTCCTTTCAGAGCCCTTTGGTAAGAGGTGCGGAGAACCTTGGGCTATACCTGACGTTAACTGGATGGCTGTGTGGACTAAATGAAGTCATAGAGTCTGGCATATGGAATGTTCAGGAAATTATTCTCTCCAGTTCTCTAGCTGCAAGGAGGATCCAGAAGGCAGGGGTGGGGGCACCACCAGGGGCTCCCAAAGATAAAAAAGCAACTTCATCTTTATTTCCCTGGTTTGTGATGCTTTCAGAAACTTGCCTTTCTCTTTCAAAACATAACCTCTCCTGGAACTTGTGGACCTTGCACGCCCCCTACTGGCGTCTTCCTCCCAGTGGGTACATTTACAGGGAATGCACGCACAGACCCTTAAGGATGCAGTCGATGTGTTTTGACAGATGCGCACACCCTCCTAACCACTGCCGCAATTGCAATGTGGAACATTCCTGTCACTCCAGCCGCGGCCACTGAGCTGCGTGCAGAGGCTGACCTTGGTGAAACACCCCAACTCGACCCACGGCCCCTCCCCCGGCTTCCCCTCACCCCCCAGCTTTGGAGCAGATGGCCGGCACCTGCTGCCTCCCCGGCTCACCTGCCAGCCCCCTTCTCCGCCCTGGCCCCCTGGCTTCCGCCCCCGTCTCCCCACCCATCACCACTCATGAAGGTCGAGTTCACCTCCACAGGGACAAATTCCCCACTCTATTCTTAGTTGTCAACTGCCTTGACCCTCCGTGGTATTTGGCACTGGGCTGCTTGTCTTGTGGCCAAGCTCTTTGGCTTTGTAGACGGGGACATTTTCTCTCTGAGAAGAGAGGAACCACTAGAGAGGGATCATTACTTCTCTGGGCTGTCACGGGAATAAGCACAAGGGACACTGCTTGACCCCTGACCCCCAGGCCAACTCCCCGCGGCCTCCTCTCATCAATCGTCTAACTTCAGCCACCCTCTGAGGTCTGTTCCATCGGCATCTCCACTTTGGAGAGGCAAACGTGGGCACAGAAGTGAAGCCACTTGCCTAGGCCAGTGGTTCTCAAAGTAAGGTCTGCGGAGACTCCAGGGGTCCCTAAGATACTTTCAGGGGGCCCACAGAACGATTTCTATGACACCAATATGTGTTTGCCTCTGTTCCTCTCATTCCCTAACTGAGTGTCTGCTGGAGTTTTCCAGAGGCTGTGCAACTTGTGCTTGTACAGCTCTGGCTTTAAAAGATGTCTGGTACAGAGTGAAAGAAGCCAGGTACAAAAGGCCCTATTGTTGATTCCGTTTATATGAAAGGTCCAGAATGGGCAGATCCATAGAAACAGAAAGGAGACTGGTGGCTGCCACCCTCTGGGAGAAGAGAGGACGGGAGTGGGGAGTGGCTGCTAAGGGGGATGGGGTTTCTTTCTGCAGTGATGAAAATGTCCTGAAATCAGAAAGTGGAGATGGTTACCAAAATAGTGATTATATGAAAAATCGGAGTTGTATAGTTTAAGTAGATGAACTTTTTGTTATGTGAGTGTTTCAATAAAGACCCTTTCATGTCTGTTTTCATCTTATAAGGCAAATCTTTTTTCCTTTGGCCGCACTTGCGGCTTGCAGGATCTTAGTTTCCAGACCAGGGATTGAACCCGGGGCTTCATCAGTGAAAGTGCGGAGTCCTAACCAGTGGACCACCAGGGAACTCCCCTGATGTGGCAAACTGTGATGGATCGAACTTCCACAAACAAAAGCTTTTTGGAGTCCTTGCTGATTTTTAAGATCCTGAGACCAAGAAGTTTGAGAACCGCTGACTGAGGTGGGCAGATTTATGGTCTCCTCAGTTAGGACAGGCTCAGAAAACAGAACTACCACCACTTGCTGTCACTAGCACTTCAGAGAGGACACGGCCAAGTAAGAGCAGCTATTACTTATCAACCTTCCCCTCTTACAGAGGAGAAACCAGGCCCATGGAGCCCCCTGGCAATAGAGCTGGACTTGAACCCAGGCACCGGGGCTCCAGAGCCACCCCCGTCAGTCATGTGACAGCTGGCAGTCCTCCCGGGGAGGTCACAATCCGAGAATAAAGGCTAATCCACTCCCATTCTCCTACGAAATCTTCAAAATCCACAGTCTAGTCCACTCTTTTAATATGTCTCGACTCAGAGAACAATTTTCACTGGAGGAACTTGTCCTACATTTAGATTTCATAAAATTTACAGGAGCAAATATACAATCACACATCCTGGTTGCACCAGACATACTTAAAAGTTTCCCAGGGACTGAATCCGGTATTGGTGCTTGAATGTAAATTAATTAAAATGAAGTGATTTAAAAAAAATATATACAGTCCCTCGGGGCCCTGAGACAAGTATCAAAGCGCACCACAGCCTCTGGGGACTCATGGCTACTGTGTTTAAAAAACATGATCACAATACTACGGATGCATTAATAATTCCTTAACATCATCTACTATCCAGCTGGTATTCAAATCTCCCTTATTAT
Organism: Neotragus moschatus; assembly: GCA_006410615.1. NCBI lineage: Eukaryota > Metazoa > Chordata > Mammalia > Artiodactyla > Bovidae > Neotragus > Neotragus moschatus. The sequence continues at coordinate 787,347 of SJYA01002418.1, forward strand.
CTCCCCAGGTCTTTTTCTGCAGTCAATTTGTTTGAATCCTCAATCTCCTGAGGTCAGAGATCCCTCTAGAACTAAAGGATGAGAAAACTAAAGAACTAAAGGATGCTACAAGTCCCCTCCTGAGAAGAGCATGGGGTCACATGGATGCTGCTGGCTGTCCCAGGGGGGTGCAGGCCTGTGTTAAGGGAACCCAGAGGGCCAGTTACATTCAAGGAACTCACAGACAGATATAGGAAGTATCGGAAGCAGGAAGGAGGGAGGCTCCCTAAAAGCAAAAGGGAACATCTGAGATTTTTCTATTAATAGTGACTGGTATTCATCTAAGAGGTTCGGTAAACCCAGCCCTGTTATAAGCATTTTATACATGCTAACTCCACTGAATCCCAGGGCTTCCCTGATAGCTCAGTTAGTTAAGTTGCCTGCAATGCAGGAGACCCTGGTTCGTTCGATTCCTGGGTTGGGAAGATCCCCTGGAAAAGGGATAGGCTACCCACTCCAATATTCTTGGGCTTCCCTGGTGGCTCAGACGTTAAAAGAATCCACCTGCAATGTGGGAGACCTGGGTTCGATCCCTGGGTTGGGAAGTTCCCTTGGAGAAGGGAATGGCTACTCACTCCAGTACTCTGGCCTAGAGAATATAGTCCATGGGGTTGGGGAAAGAGTGGACCGAGCGACTTTCACTTTCACTTTCCACCAAATCCCACAGCACAAATGGCTGCTACAAACAAAGAAACAGAGGCAGGGAGAAGGTGCCCAGTGCAGCCGGGGGTTGACCCAGGCATCTGCGTCTGTGGCTGAGGCCATTGCTGGTGCCGCCTGGCTGCAGGTGGCCCCAGGCTCTGTGCTGACTCTCAGTATGGAATGGGGCAACTCCTACAGGCAGGGCCTGGCTCTGCTCCTGGACATCCCTGTGGGCCTGGTCCTCCCCCTACATCACCCTGGAAATTCCATCCACCTCCTCCTCCCAGGCCCCATCAGGAAGCCTGAAGGAGGTATTTCTGATGCTCTGACAATGCCCTGATTTACCTCCATTACAGCCATCTCAGAATTTCCCCCTCCAGACTAGGAGTCCCCTAGAGGTGGGGCCTGGGCTGGACTCCAGGCTGGGTCTCAGCACTGCCTGGCACCTGGGGGTGGGGGCTGGGCACAGAGATGGCATGATAGTATCAGTTAATGACTTCCAACCATAGGGCCTGGGTAGTGTAATCAATGAAAGGAACCATCCATGCAGTCAATACATCACAAAAGCACTATAATAATAGAAATGACTGGACTTCCCTGGTGGTCCAGTGATGAGAAGACTTTGTGCTCGCAATGCCGAGGACCCGGGTTTGATCCCACATGCCACCACAATCATATGCCACAACTAAAACCCAGCACAGCCAAATAAACAAATAAATATTTTAAAAGAAAAAAAAAAACACGATGGTGTGGAGAGGGAGACTGTTAGAAATTAAGAGGAATTTAAAAGACAAAACAATTATTTGAATTGATTCTGATTCAAACTGACATTTTTATTAGTGTTGCTTTTGTAAGTATTATGATAATAGTATGATAATTATGATATGATAATATGATAGTATGATTATTATAATAGTATTATGGCCATGGAAGAAAATGTTCCCGCTTTTTTGTGTGCCTGTTTGCTTTTTAAAATTTAAAAAAAAAAAATTGTTGAAACATTTAAAAAAAGTTGAAGTATAGTTAGTTTAGTGTTGTGAAAATATCTCTGCTTTTTACACATGTATCTTAAAGTATTTAGGGGTGAAATGTCACGATAGACAGGCTTTGCCTTATATATTTAATTTAAAAAAATAGCCAGTATGGCAAAAGTATTAATGAACAGAAACTCTGGCCATAGGAATTTTTATATTATGATCCCACTTTTATGTAAGTTGTGACAGGTAGGAAGTTAGACATGAGCTACGAGGGGAAGCCTGGCTGAAAGGGATGCAAGCCATCTCTAAACTCCCAGACACACCCAGGAGAGCTCACAAATATGCTACAAATATAACCACAGAGACTTTTCAACTCCTGCACATGTATCCTATTCACACAGGGGATATAAAATGACCACAGGGGCCTCTCCAAGTAACCTTACTGCGGTTAGGCAGTTAGGAGTCTATTAAGACATAACCAACACAGCCTGAAGCTATACAACTTATCATTATCATTTGGCCTTGAGCGTATGCCCTATCCTATTCCCTTTCTTGACTGGTGGTGGGTACAAGCCCTACTTTGAAAGAGGCAAAGCCAAAAGGAGGAGACTGGAAGTGTAAAGAGGGAAGCCAAGAGGGCTTGACAGGAAGGATGAGGAGGACTCCTTCGGAGTGCTGGATTAATAAAAGATTATCTGCTTGAGCTAAATGGAGCTGTAACCTGTCTGTTGTTCTACACCTTTTCGCCCATTGCTCCAAATTTTTGTTGCCACGAGACAAGAACGGAGGAAGAGAAAGAAACTAACCTGACAGGTGGGACATTTTCATAATAAAATATTAAAGTAAAACTACTTTAAGGATCCATCAAGGCCTCAGTTCACAACGAATCAGCAGCACCATCAAGGTAAGAATCTAGGACTGCCTAACCCCAAAGGTCCACAGAGGAAAATGTTAACCTACAGCAACTCCAAGAGGGAAGGGCCTGTCAAAAAGGTGCAAAGAGGCAGCGGCGGCGACTGCGCAACCCTTCCCCGTTCTCCCCATCACGGTCTGAGAAACTGAGGCCACGAAAAGGTGGCGGTGGTGGAGGGTCGCTTCTCATTCAATATCACTCCTTAGACCTCCAGGAGTCCCAGTCTCTTCCGTGCCCTGGGATCCGCAGCCCATTCGTCTGCACCGGAATTAATACTCNCCTTGACCCACCTTGCCTTTGCCTTGCTCTTTTCCCCTTTAAACCTTGCCCTATCCCCCACCTAGCTGACTCAACCCCTGCCCCGACCCTTGCTAGGCCTCTCTGGACTCTTCGACACTGGCCTCCATCACGCAGGCTCAGCAGGGCCCGACGCCTCCGTCATGAACCTCATCTCGGCCCTGGAGTCCCGGGGCCCCCAGCCTGGCCCTTCTGCCTCCTCTCTCCTCTCCCAGTTCCGCAGTCCTTCCTGGCAAACAGGTAAGCCCACTGCCAGCCCAGGAGGGCCAGGGTGGGGCTGGCTTGTGGTCGACTCTCACCTGTGGTCTCCTCCCTCATTCATCCCTAGCCATGCACACGCCAGGCCCCACGGAGCTCTTCATCTCAGGCGCCCTGCCCGGTTCCAGCACGTTTCCATCCTCCTCCGCCCTGTCAGCTTATCAGCACCCAGCTTCCTTTGGCAGCCGCCCCTTCCCAGTTCCCTCTTCCCTCAGCCTCCAGGATCCCCCATTTAGTCCCCCAGCTAATGGGCTCCTGTCCCCTCATGACGTGCTGCACCTGAAGCCCTCGCAGGCACCCACGGTGCCCTCCTCGCTAGGTTTTGAGCGCCTGGCGGGGGGTGGTGTCCTGGGGCCCGCTGGTCTTGGCCCAGCCCAAACCCCACCTTACCGCCCTGGTCCCCCAGACCCACCTCCACCTCCTCGCCACCTCCCGACTCAGTTCAACCTGTTGGCTTCCTCTTCTGCTGCTGCCGCTGCTGCTGCCGAACAATCCTCTCCACAGCTCTACAACTTTTCGGGTGCTGCCCCTGGCCCACCGCCCCCTGAGCGGGCCCTGCCCCGCCAGGACACCGTCATCAAGCACTACCAGCGGCCCGCCAGTGCCCAGCCTCCCCCACCCCCACCCCCAGCCCATGCCCTCCAGCACTACCTGAGCTGCGGAGGCAGCTACGCCTCCATGGGCCATCGGGCCAACTTGGCCTGCAGCCCGCTGGGTGGTGGGGAACCCTCGCCTGGTGCTGGTGAGCCTAGCAAAGCTGGGCCCAGTGGAGCCACGGCCGGGGCATCGGGCAGGGCTGCGGGCCCTGAGGCAGCCGGAGGAGGTGGGGCAGGGGGTGGCGGTGGAGGTTACCGCCCCATCATTCAGTCGCCTGGTTACAAGACGGGCAAAGGTGGTTACGGGGCAGCTGCGGGCAGTGCCAGTAGGCCCCCACCAGCCCGTTCGACTGCCACGCCCAAATGCCAGAGCCTAGGTGGGCCAGCAGCAGCCTATGCCACTGGGAAGGCCTCCGGGGCTGGAGGGGCCGGAGGCCAGGCCTATTCCCCCGGTCAGCCCCAAGGGCTTCTAGGACCCCAGGCCTATGGGCAGGGGTTTGGAGGGGGTCAAGCACAGGACTTGAGCAAAGGCCCTAGCTACTCAGGGGGGCCCCAGCAGCCCCCGAGTGGTCCCCCGCCTCCTGGCCTAGCCACGTGTCAGAGCTATTCCCCAGACCAGCTGCAGGGGCAGCTGTACGGGGTGCAGGGTGAGCCATACCCAGGGCCAGCTGCCCACTCCCAGGGTCTGCCCACGGCCAGCCCCTCTCTCAGCTACAGTACTGGCCATTCCCCAGCACTCTCAGGCCATGGAGGTGGTTGGGGGCCCAGCTCCCTGGGGGGCGGCGGAGAGGCCAGCCCTTCTCACATCATCCGCCCGCTACAGTCGCCACCTGCCCCTGGCCGCCCACCCGGAGTCGGCTCTCCAGGAGCCCCTGGCAAATACCTGAGCTCCGTCCTGGCCTCAGCCCCGTTCCTGGCACCCCCAGGGGCTAGCAGCTATGCAGCTGGAGCAGGTGGCTACAAGGGCAAGGGGGACGGCTCCGAGCTGCTGGCGGGCCCTGGTGGGCCTCCCGCTGAGCGCACGGAGGATGAAGAATTCCTCATTCAGCACCTCCTCCAGGCGCCCAGCCCCCCGCGGACCTCAGGGGCAGATGGCCTGGTGGGCGAAGACGGGGCGGCAGATGCCTCCAAGGGACTTGGGGGGAGTGGTGGGGCTGGGGGTCCCCCAGGCACACCCTATGAGCTGGCCAAGGAAGATCCCCAGCGGTACCATCTGCAGAGTGTCATCCGGACCAGCGCCAGTCTTGACGAGGGTGCCACCGCAGCCCTGGAGCTGGGCCTGGGGCGGCTGAAGGAGAAGAAGAAAGGGCCAGAACGGGGTGGCGAAACCCCTGAGGGGCTGGCCACCTCAGTTGTCCACTATGGAGCAGGTGCCAAGGAGCTGGGGGCCTTCCTCCAAAAGAGCCCTCCACCCCCGCAACCCACGGCCCAGTCAGCCCAGCCTGCCCCCCATGGCCTCCTCCTAGAGGCGGGGGGCCCTGACCTCCCTCTGGTGCTGCCGCCCCCTCCTCCCCAGTTGCTCCCCTCGGTCCTCAGCCACACTCCCAGCCCCTCCTCCAGTGCTCCCAAAGTTGGTGTCCACCTCCTTGAGCCGGCCACCCGAGATGGGGCACCCCAGCCACCCCCGCCACCTCCCCCACCCCCGCCGCCCATGCCCCTCCAGCTTGAGGCCCACCTCCGCAGCCATGGCCTGGAGCCTGGTGCCCCCAGCCCCCGCCTGCGGCCTGAGGAGAGCCTGGAGCCACCTGGCGCCATGCAAGAATTGCTGGGGGCCCTGGAGCCACTGCCTGCTGGGCCCGGTGACACTGGTGTGGGCCCACCCAACACCGAGGGCAAGGATCCCTCCGGTGCCTATCGCAGCCCCAGCCCACAAGGCACCAAGGCCCCCCGCTTCGTGCCACTCACCTCCATCTGCTTCCCTGACTCCTTGCTCCAAGACGAGGAGCGCAGTTTCTTCCCCACCATGGAGGAGATGTTCGGCGGAGGGCCAGCGGATGACTATGGCAAGGCTGGGCCGCCTGAGGACGAGGGTGATCCCAAGGCGGGCACTGGGCCGCCCCCCGGCCCCCCTGCCTATGATCCCTACGGGCCCTACTGCCCTGGCCGGGCATCTGGAGCCGGCCCCGAGACTCCGGGCCTGGGCCTGGACCCCAACAAGCCACCCGAGCTGCCCTCCACAGTCAATGCTGAGCCTCTGGGCCTGATCCAGAGTGGGCCACACCAGGCGGCCCCCCCACCCCCACCTCCCCCTCCGCCGCCGCCACCCCCTGCCTCGGAGCCCAAGGGAGGCCTGACCTCACCCATCTTCTGCTCTACCAAGCCAAAGAAGCTGCTCAAGACGTCCTCTTTCCACCTGCTGCGACGCCGCGACCCGCCCTTCCAGACGCCCAAGAAACTGTATGCCCAGGAGTACGAATTTGAGGCCGATGAGGACAAAGTTGATGTGCCCGCCGACATCCGCCTCAACCCCCGGCGCCTGCCTGACCTGGTGTCTAGCTGCCGCTCCCGCCCGGCGCTCTCCCCGCTGGGTGACATTGACTTCTGTCCACCCAACCCAGGCCCTGACGGCCCCCGACGCAGAGGTCGCAAACCCACCAAGGCCAAGCGTGATGGGCCACCCCGGCCCCGCGGGAGACCCCGGATTCGCCCACTGGAGGTCCCCACCACCGCTGGGCCGGCCTCAGCCTCCACACCTGCTGATGGGGCCAAGAAACCTCGGGGCCGGGGCCGGGNGACCTCCCTCTGGTGCTGCCGCCCCCTCCTCCCCAGTTGCTCCCCTCGGTCCTCAGCCACACTCCCAGCCCCTCCTCCAGTGCTCCCAAAGTTGGTGTCCACCTCCTTGAGCCGGCCACCCGAGATGGGGCACCCCAGCCACCCCCGCCACCTCCCCCACCCCCGCCGCCCATGCCCCTCCAGCTTGAGGCCCACCTCCGCAGCCATGGCCTGGAGCCTGGTGCCCCCAGCCCCCGCCTGCGGCCTGAGGAGAGCCTGGAGCCACCTGGCGCCATGCAAGAATTGCTGGGGGCCCTGGAGCCACTGCCTGCTGGGCCCGGTGACACTGGTGTGGGCCCACCCAACACCGAGGGCAAGGATCCCTCCGGTGCCTATCGCAGCCCCAGCCCACAAGGCACCAAGGCCCCCCGCTTCGTGCCACTCACCTCCATCTGCTTCCCTGACTCCTTGCTCCAAGACGAGGAGCGCAGTTTCTTCCCCACCATGGAGGAGATGTTCGGCGGAGGGCCAGCGGATGACTATGGCAAGGCTGGGCCGCCTGAGGACGAGGGTGATCCCAAGGCGGGCACTGGGCCGCCCCCCGGCCCCCCTGCCTATGATCCCTACGGGCCCTACTGCCCTGGCCGGGCATCTGGAGCCGGCCCCGAGACTCCGGGCCTGGGCCTGGACCCCAACAAGCCACCCGAGCTGCCCTCCACAGTCAATGCTGAGCCTCTGGGCCTGATCCAGAGTGGGCCACACCAGGCGGCCCCCCCACCCCCACCTCCCCCTCCGCCGCCGCCACCCCCTGCCTCGGAGCCCAAGGGAGGCCTGACCTCACCCATCTTCTGCTCTACCAAGCCAAAGAAGCTGCTCAAGACGTCCTCTTTCCACCTGCTGCGACGCCGCGACCCGCCCTTCCAGACGCCCAAGAAACTGTATGCCCAGGAGTACGAATTTGAGGCCGATGAGGACAAAGTTGATGTGCCCGCCGACATCCGCCTCAACCCCCGGCGCCTGCCTGACCTGGTGTCTAGCTGCCGCTCCCGCCCGGCGCTCTCCCCGCTGGGTGACATTGACTTCTGTCCACCCAACCCAGGCCCTGACGGCCCCCGACGCAGAGGTCGCAAACCCACCAAGGCCAAGCGTGATGGGCCACCCCGGCCCCGCGGGAGACCCCGGATTCGCCCACTGGAGGTCCCCACCACCGCTGGGCCGGCCTCAGCCTCCACACCTGCTGATGGGGCCAAGAAACCTCGGGGCCGGGGCCGGGGCCGGGGCAGGAAGGCTGAGGAGGCAGGGGGCACTCGGCTGGAGCCCCTGAAACCACTGAAGGTGAGGGGGAGTGGGACCATGATGCCTGGAGGTTGGGGCCACATTTGAGGTTCTTGGGCAGGATGGAGAATGTGGTATGAACTAACTCCCAGGAGAAAATGAATCAGAGGGCTCAAACTCCAGAGTTCCATGCTTGGAGAGATCTGAGAGTTGAAATTTGTGTGTCCAGAGGGAGGCTGGGAGTTAGTGCTTGCGTTCTTAGGTTCTAGGTCCCACGGGACTATTGATCGTGGGGGTCCTGGGTTCCTGGGTCTTGTGGGAGGGGTCAGTGAGTAATGAGGGAGGAATATCAGTCCTGTCATTCTGGGGATCTGAGCAAAAGGATCTGTGGGCTTGAGTTCCACAGATTTGAGCAAAAGGGTCTGTGGGCTAGAGTTGTTCAGATTGCTGAGAATTTGAACTTCATAGTCTTAAAAAGGGAGAGGTGTGGGGCCCCAGACTCCTGAGTCAGAGGAAGGAGGGGACTTAGGGGCTGGGACACGTGGGCCCTGACTGCCCACTGCCCCCACATGTAGATCAAGCTGTCTGTGCCCAAGGCTGGCGAGGGTCTGGGAGCCTCCTCGGGTGATGCTGTGTCGGGAGCTGACCACAACAGCCTGGACTCCAGCCTCACTCGGGAGAAGATTGAGGCCAAGATCAAGGAGGTGGAGGAGAAGCAGCCCGAGATGAAGTCTGGCTTCATGGCTTCATTCCTGGACTTTCTCAAGTCAGGCAAGCGCCATCCACCACTCTACCAGGCCGGCCTGACACCCCCGCTCAGCCCCCCCAAGAGTGTGCCGCCCACTGTGCCGGCCCGCGGCCTGCCTCCCCAGCCCCCCACCGCCCCCACTGTGCCACACCCCCCACCAACCAGCGCCTTCGGGCTAGGGGGCGCACTGGAGGCTGCTGAGAGCGAGGGGCTGGGGCTTGGCTGCCCTTCACCCTGTAAGCGGCTGGACGAGGAGCTGAAGCGGAACCTGGAGACCCTGCCCTCCTTCTCCTCTGACGAGGAAGACTCTGTTGCCAAGAACCGGGACCTCCAAGAGAGCATCTCCTCAGCCATCTCCGCTCTGGATGACCCGCCGCTGGCCGGGCCTAAGGACGCCTCCACTCCGGATGGGCCCCCGTTGGCTGCAGAGGCTGCGGTCCCCGCGCCACCCCCGCTCCCGGGGCTCCCCAGTGCCAGCAGCAGCGGCACACCTGGTAAGAGCTGGGAAGGGAGTCTGTGGGGGCAGGCCAGGGATTCTCCAAGGTTCAGGGCACAGGTCTGATGGTGTAGATTACACACTGGTCAGCATAGGTTATAAGTGATGGGGACAGGTGGGTGACAGGGTCAGAGAGAGCTTTTAAAACTGATGAGGGGACATGGGATGTGAGAAGACCTCTAGGGGTTAGAGATGTATGATAGGACAGGAGAGGGTCTGGGGGAGCACACAGAGACTTGGGGGGGTTGGTTAAAGAAACATGCATTAACAATGACTAGTCAGATCGTGGGGCGTGGGGCATCAGGAAAGTCTAGGGGTACAGTCAGGTCTGAGTGGCATTCAGTCCTGAGAGGGTGTGTTGGACAAAATTTCAGGGGCTTTGATAGGGGCACTGGGGATGAAGCAGATGAGGTTTGGGGGAGGGCTTTGGAGCAGTGAATGAGGAGGCTTGGGTGCTCAGAGGAGTCTTATGGAATGGTGACATCTTCTGGAAGGTGGGAAATGGGGAGCAAGACAGTGAGAGAGTAAAGGGAAGCATCAGGGAAGAGACGGGAAACACTGGCAAGTTCTATGCAGAGTGTGTGGATCGGCTGTAATGGGAGAGAGCATCACGGGAAGAGAGGGCCTTGGAAAGGTCAGGAAGGCTCACGGCTAAGGACCCAAGGATGGATCAGAAGCAGTTTGAGGAGTCAGGAGATCTCAAGGTATTGGGCTGGGCAGGTGGGGATGTTTCAAATATCATGGGTATTTAACAGGAAGGAGAGGGCACTGGCAATTCCGAGAGTGAAGAGCAGGCTGAGGAAAGGAAAGGAAAGGGGAGAGCTTGGATAGAGGAGGATGAAATCTCTGAGCAGATAAGGAACAGGTATACAGAGGGGATGACCTAGGAGTCAGGAAGGACATTAACGAATGGGAAGTAAGCACAAGACTGGGGCCCCAAAACAGCAAAGGTAATTCTGGACTACAGTGGACTCTGGGAGCCCATTTCAGGGGCTCAGAATCCCCACTAGAGTCTCAGGGAGGGATGCTGGTGTGGCATAAGGACTGTTGGGGAGCTGAATGGCAATAAGGAAGGAGCCGAGGGGCTGTTGGCACAGGCAGGGACATTCAGGGACAAGAGCAGAGGTGCTGGGATGGTGAATGCTATTCAGAGACTGGGGGGCAGGGCAGGGCCAGAAGACTTGTAGGGGCCAGACTAGGGAGCCAGGAGGGGGCTTTGATGGGACCAGAGAGGCCTCCTGGCCATTGTGGTGGGGGACACTGAGTAATGCAGAACTGCCCTATGACACTGGGGGTCTGCGGAGACCTGGGAAAGATGAGGACCAGAGTGGCATATCTGCCTGAGTGCCTAGTCGATCAGTTATGTCCGAGTCTTTGTGATCCCCTGGACCGTAGCCTGCCAGGCTCCTCTGTCCATGGGGATTCACCAGCCAAGAATACTGGAGTGGGTTGCCATGCCCTCCTCCAGGGATCTTCCCAACCCAGGATCAAACCCAGGTCTCCCGCGTTGCAGATGGATTATTTGCCATCTGAGCCACCAAGGAAGCCCATTAGGACATTGGAAAGAGGAGTTAAAGGAACGTGGGCTTCTTGTGGGTGTCAGGGGACCGGGTGGGTGTTGAAGGTCAGGGAGAGGACAGTGAGTGGGTCAGACCGGACCCTCTTTGAAGGAGGAGAAAGGAGAAGAGGAATGAAAAGTAGAGATGGAGGGGGGTTGGGGGCAGAGATGGTTGTTAGGTGAAGAACGCAGTTTGATCAGGAGGGGTGCTGGGGTACAGGGAAGGAAGAGGACTGTGTTGGGACCCCCCCAGAATAGGCTGAGAGACTTCACCGTCAGCAGGTAACAAGTTTGGTGGAAGAGTGGGTTGAGGGGGGGCTGCAGCCCTGATGCCCCTCTCGCCCCCAGAGCCCCCGCTGCTGGAGGAGAAGCCCCCACCCTCGCCGCCTCCCGCCCCAACACCGCAGCCGCCACCCCCGCCGCCGGTCCTGCCCTCACCACCCCCGCTAGTGGCCCCTGCACCCAGCTCGCCGCCGCCGCCGCCGCCGCCGCCGCCCCCGCCGCTGCCGCCGCCCGCTCCAGCCCCACCGGCCTTGCCGTCGCCGCCTGCCCCAGTGCCCCCGCCGCCGCCGCCGGCCGCAGCGCCCCCGCCACCGCCCCCGGAGGAGCCCGCCGTCCCGTNCATTGATTCAGATTAACTGTGTTTCAAGTGCTTAAGAGCCATGTGTGGGGAGGGCTTACTGAACTGGACAGTGTAGGGTTAACAGCCCTCTCTGCTTCTGCTTCCCCACCTGTAAAATGAGCATGAGAATATTAACTCCCAGTCCTTAGGAATGTTGAAGATTTATCAGGAGCTGATCTCTGAGCATGTAAGTTTATTGGATGGAGAAAAGGATGTGGAGGGCAGTCCAGGCAGAGGGAAATAGTCTGTGCAAAGGCCCTGTGGTGAGGCATGTCTCTGTGATGTGTTGGGATGGAAGCAAGGGCTTAAGTGGCTGGACAGCAGGAGCCAAGGCTGGGAAGGTGGGCAGAGTCCAGATCATGCTGGGGTGAGATCAGGGGGTGCCTGCTTGAGAATCTGCTCTGGGTTGTCTGGCTGCTTCTCTGCCCTGGCCAGTAAGGAGGTGACTGGGAAACTGCAATCCTGTTGACAGTCTGTCCACTGCCTCAGTTCTGTGATACAGACTTCCCTGTGTCTGACCCTGTAGCTTTCTCCTTAATGGCCAAGCTGGGTACCTCTACCTTACTCATATCCTGCTGCTTACTCCCCTTGTTTCAGCTTTGTCACCATTCAGACTCCCAGAAGACAATCTGATTGGTCCAGCACAGCATTTGAAATAAAGATGAGCTTCATGGTGTGCCTGCTGATTGGCTGCCCTTGTCAGGTCTCTCCAATCAGCTGTGGCTTCTATTGAATTAGGGCCGTGGGTGGGGCAACTTTCCCACTTAGGGGAAGTGGGTGTGGTCTTGGATTTGATTGACATGGGGGAAGAAAGGGAAGACGTGGCTTTGGGACTAACAGACCCTGGTTGGGGAGAAGGCAAGGAGGATGTCGCCAGGGCCTGGATGATTGGGGGATGGTGGGATCCTGGGAGGAAGAGTGGTTTGGGGAAAGAAGCCAAGCCCAATCGGGATGTGGTGAGTTGAGGGCCCCACCTCCAGTTAAGAGAAATAGCTGGCTCCGTAGAGAAAGGAGATTGGCAGTGGCAAGAGACAGATGAAAAGGTGCTCTGATGGATTTTTTTCAAAAACATCTGAGAACTGGAACAAGGAACATTATATCCACAATGAGAGGGGGAAAAAGGCACCCCTAGTCAGGGGCCCCTGCATATTCAGAGACTTGAAAGTCAGAGGGTCTGGGCTTTGGGTGCTGAGCTTTGAGGACCACCCCAGGATGGCCTGGGATGGGAGAAAGGAAAGGAAACTGAGGCAGTCTCTGTGCCAGGCTGTGGAATCTGCTTTGGGGGCCCTGGTGGAAGGTTTTGGAGCAGGCAGGATGTAAATGAACTTTTCAGTCCTTGAAAAGGATTGGAAATAGACTTTTTGATCTTTGGGCTTCTGACCTGAGGAGCCAAATGTGAGGATTGAAAACTGGTATCCTTGGGGAAAGCACTTGGGGTGAGAGGTTCACAGCCCTGTCTCATCCTCCCTCTTCCTTTGTTTTTTTTTCCTTTTCTGCCTCATTCTATCCAATGAGATTGCAGCCAAGAACCTCTCTGGCCCTCATTTTCATTCGGTTATTTTAACTCCTCCTTTCTGTTTCCCTGGCTGATCTGAAGGATACAAAAATTTGTGGATGTGAGAACATTTGACCAAAAACCAAGAGTAGATAACCAGTAGGTGGCATTCAGACTTCTGAGCTGCAGCTGCTGTCAGTGGCAGACATCACTAACTGATCCTAGCACTTGCTGCTCCTGAGCCTAGTGCTCAGGACAGCCATGATCAATCCATTGGCATTATCATCTGAATCCTGTTTATCACTTGACTGTGGATTCTTCGAATGCCAGGGCTTGCCTGTCATTCATCTCTGGCTTATCACAGAGCCCAGTGCATATTTCCCACTGTGTTCTTATTCTTTACTTACTGATGCCTGTCAGTTGCTCTTTTCTAGAGCCATAGCTGTCCTACACATTACCTGGCAGTCCCTGGTCATCACCCAGCCCCCTCATGGGAGACACAGCCTCATTTAGGTGTCACTTCTTCAAGGAAGCATTCTTGGATTGAGCCTGAGTCCAGAGTCCTTCTAGGCTTCTGGGACACCTGCCATCAGCACATTTATTACTTGTGCTGTTATTTTTTTATGCCCAAGCCTGGTTCCCAGGTACCCTTCTTACTCCCTGAGATCAGATTCTGGGCCTGACATCCTTTGTTCTCAGTGCCCTACTGGGATACATAAGCCTTGGGTTTGGGGATGGGGGTCTGAGTATGCTGAGGGGAGTGTAGATTGGGGAGCCTTTGTGTCACCGTCCTGCCCTGCAGTGGACAGGCTGATGAAATAAATGGTCTCAGGTAACCTGCCACGTGTCTTTTCTGGGCACAAGCCACTACTTCACCCTGTTTTGTTTCTCTGCTTGTCTTAATATATTATGTCTGTAATGACGACCCCAAAAAAGGCTTTGTCAGCCTTGTTCTCTGCCATACCATGGTCCCCATCACCATATCTCGAAGACGGCGGGTGGGTGAGTGCTCAGATTCTGTCATTTCTTTGAGTCATGCAGATGGTTTGTTCCAGAATAGACTCAGGGAAATAGATCTGGTAGACAGAGTGCCTGAAGAACTATGGATGGAGGTTCCTAACACTGTATAAGAGACAGTGACCAAAACCATCCCAAAGAAAAAGAAAGGGAAGAAGGCAAAGTGGTTCTCCGAGGAGACCTTACAAATAACAGAAAAGAACAGAAGTGAAAGGCAGAGGAGAAAGGGAAAGATACGTCAACTGAATGCAGAGTTCCAGAAAATAGCAAGGAGAAATAAGAAAGCCTTCTTAAGTGAACAATGCAGAGAAACAGGAAAACAGTAGAATGGGAAAGACTAGAGATCTCTTCAAGAAAATTGAAGATACCAAGGGAGCATTTCATGTAAGGATGGTTACAATAAAGGACAGAAACAGCAAGGACCTAACAGAAGCAGAAGAGATTAAGAAGAGGTGGCAAGAATACATGAAGAACTATACAAAAAAAGGTCTTAATAACCCAGATAACCACAATGATGTGGTCACTCATCTAGAACCAGACATCCTGGAATGTAAAGTCAAGTGGGCCTCAGGAAGCATCACTATGAACAAAGCTAGTGGAGGTGATGGAATTCCAGTTGAGCTATTTAAAAATCCTAAAAGATGATGCTGTGAAAGTGCTGCACTCAATATGTCAGCAAATTTGGAAAACAGCAGGATTGGAAGAGGACAGTTTTCATTCCAAGGAAAGTTTAAACTACCGTACAATTGTGCTCATTTCATATGCCAGCAAGGTATTGCTCAAAAACCTTCAAACTAGGCTCCAAACAGTACGTGAACTGAGAACTTTCAGATGTACAAGCTGGATATAGAAAAGGCAAAGGAACCAGAGATCAAATTGCCAACATCTGTTGGATCATAGAAAAAGTAAGGGAATTCCAGAAAAATATCTACTTCTACTTCACTGACTATGCTAAAGCCTTTGACTGTGTGGATCACCACAGACTGTGGAAAATTCTTAAAGCGATGGGAATGCCAGACCACGTTAACTGCCTCCTGAGAAACGTATATGCAGATCAAGTTAGAACCGGACACGGAACAATAGACTCCTTCAAAATTGAGACAGGAGTTCATCAAGGCTATATATTGTCACCCTGCTTATTTAACTCATATGCAGAGTACATCATGTGAAATGCCAGGCTGAGAGAATCACAAGTGGCACTCAAGATTGCCAGAAGAAATATCGGCAGCCTCAGATATGCAGATGATACCTAATGGCAGAAAGCAAGAGGAACTAAAGAGCCTCTTGATGAGAGTGAAAGAAGGGAGTGAAAAATCTGGCTTAAAAGTCGACATTCAAAAAACTAAGATCATGGTATTCGGTCCCGTCACTTCCTGGCAAATACATGGGGAAAAAAGTGGAAATAGTGACAGATTTTATTTTCTTGGGCTCCAAAATCACTTTGTACAGTGACTGCAGCCAGGAAATTAAAAGGCGTTTGTTCCTTGGAAGGAAAGCTATGACAAACCTAGACAGCATATTAAAAAGCAGAGACGTCATTTTGCTGACAAAGGTCCATCTAGTCAAGGCTATGGTTTTTCCAGTAGTCATGTATGGATGTGAGAGTTGGACCATAAAGAAGGCTGAATGCCAAAGAATTGTTGTTTTAAAATTGTGGTGCTGGAGAAGACTCTTGAGAGTCCCTTGGACTGCAGGACTGCAAGGAGATCAACCTAGTCCATCCTAAAGAAAATCAACCCTGAATACTCATTGGAAGGACTGATGCTGAAGCTGAAACTTCAGTACTTTGACTGCCTGACATGAAAAGCCAAGTCACTGGAAAAGACTCTGATGCTGGGAAAGACGGAGGGCAGGAGAAAAGGGCAACAGAGGATGAGATGGTTGGATGGCATCAACGACACAATGGACATGAGTTTGAGCAAGCTCCGGGAGATGGTGAAGGACAGGGAACCCTGGCGTGCTGCAGTCCATGGGGTGGCAAAGAGTTGGATATGACTGAGCGACAACAACAATAACAGCATAAAGCTATGATAAGTAAAACCTGGTAGCACAGAATGAACGGCCTATTTGTAACAACGTGATGGAACTAGAGATTATCGTACTGAGTGAAGTAAGTCAGACAAATACCATGTGAAAACCCTTGCATGTGGAATCTACAGTATGACACGAATGAACTGAACTACAAAGCAGAAACAGACTCACAGACATAGAGAGCAGACTTGTGATTGCCAAGGGGGTGGCGGGTGCGGAGGGAAGGATGAGGGGGTCTAGGATTGCCAGATGTAAACTGTTGTATACAGGATGGATAAACTACAAGGTCCTATTGTGTAGCACAGGGAACTGTATTCAGTATCCTGTGATAAACCATAATGGGAAAGAATATAAAAAAGAGTATGTATAACTGAGTCACTTTGCTGTTTAACAGAAATTAGTGCAACATTGTAAATCAACTATGCTTCAATACAATGAAACAAACAAAAAACAATAGAATGAACAGCCCGGTTGGAAATACACATTGTCCTCAGTGGTTCAGTTCAGGATTTTCCAATTTGATGGTGATGCAAATGCAATAGGCATTTAATTTTGAATTCTTTTCTATTCCTGGGCTAATGATACATGCTTTGATACTCTTGTGATGGTGGGCAAGTAGCAGGGAGCAACAGAAACCTCCAGTTCATGGTCAGCCACCAGTTCACGGCCAGCCACGCAGTTAATCACAAGGGTAAACAAGTGATACACTTTCAAGCCTCCCGTGTCCAGACAACTATTCTGTTTTTCACTTTCAGTCCAGTATTCAATAAATTGCATGAGATACTTTACAGTTTATTATAAAATAGGTTTAGTGTTAGATGACTTAGTGTTCTGAGAACGTTTAAGGCAGGCTGGGCGAAGCTGTGCTGTATGACGTATTTAGGTGTATTTGGTTTATTGGGAGGGAACTCCATGACAAGTCAGAGAAGCTCTGTGTTGGGTGAGCTGTAGGAAGGCAGGGCAAGATTCAAGCTGCAGCCCCAGAGCTGAGAGCATCAAGAAGCCAAAGATACCCATCAGCTGGGTCTTCGTTGATTCTTGTTGATGACATGTCTTTTCTCTTAAGGGGATGTGGAGGGTGGAGAAAGGTCAGGAATTGGGTCTGGAAGGGCCAGGGTGGGGGTTGACCCTGCGATCTTGCTGTGCCCCTCCTCAGCTGGCCTTGCAGACCGGGCGAGAGCCCCCACCCATCTGGCGAGTCCAGAAGGCACTGCTGCAGAAATTCACTCCAGAGATCAAGGATGGACAGCGGCAGTTTTGTGCCACCAGTAATGTGAGCCTGCGGAGGAGAGCGAGGGCCAGGGGCGGGGGGGGGGCCGGGGTCCCCCTCACACATGACTCTGATCTACTGTGGGTCTAAGAGGCATCCAGAAGGCGCTCTCCACCCCCTGGCAGGCTCCCGCGGTAGCGCAGGGCGGGGCTGAGAGTTCAGGGTGTTGGGCTGCCCATCTGCGGTGGACGGAGTTCTTCACATGCTCCTTTCCTTTCGTAGTATTTGGGGTACTTCGGAGACGCCAAAAACCGATACCAGCGCCTGTACGTCAAGTTCCTGGAAAATGTCAACAAGAAGGATTACGTGAGGGTCTGTGCTCGGAAACCTTGGCACCGGCCCCCAGTGCCTGTCAGGTACCTTGGAGGCCGCGGGGCAGGTCGTGGGCGGGGCCAACAGGCCTAGGGGTGAAACATACTACGATATTGACATAAGATCAACCGTTTTAAAGTACAAAATGCTTTGAAGCAAGAGTCGAGAAGGGGGTGCAGAGACCCTGAGAGTGGGGGCCTCAGAGAGATGGGGACAGAAACCAACTCCGTAAGAATCTGTGGTTTCAGCTGTGGGCTAGGTAGTGGGGGCCTGGGTACCCCAAGGGGGACAATTTGGGTTTCGGGGGCTACTGAGCACAGTCCCATCTTTGTTTCCTTCCAGGCGCTCTGGGCAAGCCAAGGGCCCCATGTGCGCTGGGGGTAGCTCCGCACCGCCCCCCAAGGCTCCGGTACCACCTCCTAAGCCTGAGAATCCTGACAGAACGACGTCCGAGAAGCCCCCCGAGCAGACGACTGACACGGCCGTGCCTGAGCCCCCTGCCCCCGCGAAGCCGTCGCCGCCACGGCCTGTTGAGAAGGAAAAGGAGAAAGAGAGGGCAACGCGTGCGGAACGGCCGCTGCGGGGTGAACGGGGCATGGGTAGCCGGCAGATTCGGCCGGATCGGAACCTCACCACGGGCCAGCCCGCCACCTCCCGGCTGCCCAAGTCCCGACCTACCAAGGTGAAGGCTGAGCCGCCCCCCAAGAAAAGGAAGAAGTGGCTGAAGGAGGCAGCGGGCAACGCCTCGGCGGGCGGGGGCCCACCGGGCAGCTCCTCGGACTCGGAGTCGTCCCCTGGGGCCCCCAGCGAGGACGGTAAGGCCATCAGCAGCTTTGGAGCTGGTCGCAAGGCGACCTCGTGGTTTTCAGAAAGAGTCATGGGTCGTTATTATACAGAGGACTCCAGGCAGCGTCAGCAGACAGTCATGGTAGTAATGAGTTAAAAATCATAGCCATAGCTGATGGGTTATCTGGCACCTAACCACGTGACAGGCTGTCCCATAAATTGTTTATACATGTTAACTTGCTTGATTTTCTACCGTGGCCCTATGAAGTAGATACTCCATATTATCCTCAAATACAGGTGAGCAAACTGACGTGGAGAGAGTTCAGCACATCTGGGTGTGGAGTCCCACCTGAATTGGCTTGTGTCCAGCAGAGTCTCAGGCTGTGCTTCCACACTGTTTTGTCTCAGAACAGGCACGTTCTGGGGCTTCCCAGGTGGCTCAGTGGGTAAAGAATCTGCCTGCAGTGCAGGAGACCTAAGAGACAGGGGTTCGATCCCTGGGTTGGGTAGATCCCATGGAATGTGCACATATGTATAAAAATATAATAGCTGACTTAGTGCTTTTAAGTGACAGGCATCATTTTAAGCATTTTACACATTGGCTCATTTCATCTTTAGATAAACCCTGTGGGGTTAGGTACTTTAGAATTCTCATTTCATTTAAAAATATTTATTATTTCACTTATTTGGCTGCGCCAGGGTTTGGTTGTGGCATGTGGGATCTTAGTTCCCCAGCCAGAGTGCGAACCCAGGCCCCCTACAATGAGAGTCTTAGCCACTGAACCACCAGGGAAGTCCCTATCCTCATTTTATTTTCAACAGTTTTTTAATTAATTAATTATCCCCATTTTAGAGAACACTGAGGCCCTGGGAGGTGCCATGAGTTGCCCAAGGTCACCTACTCTTTCAGGTGTAGTACAGGGGTAGCTGTTTTAACGGACACTAAATATACAGCTAGTCAGCCAAATGAGAGAGATGGAGTTAACTCTCTTTCCATCGAAGTCCTGATGAAGTAGAAGATCTGTGGAGCATAATAGGCTCCTCTCAAGGTTGTCCAGGTCTGGGTTTCTTTTCCTCTTGTTGCTCTGCCACCCCCAAGCTTGCTGTCGTCAAGCATGTGGTGAGAGGCATAGCCCAGCAGCCCCACAGCTGCAGTCCTGTCAGTAGGAAAGGACCCAAGGGTAGGGGTATGACTGACCTTTCAGCTCAGTGCCAGATCTGGGGATGGCCCACATCCTGTCTCCTCTTTATCCCACTGGCCAGAACTCATCACATGGCCACATCTAGCTGCAAAGGAGCCTGGGAAATCCAGTCTTCTGTGGGTGGTGGGCTCATTCTGACCAGGTGGAAGCACCCTTGGCCAGTTACAGCTGGGTCAGGGGAAGATGCTGGCAAGGGAGGAGCTTAACCAAAGGCCCAGATTTGCAGGACTTTTATTTCTTAAAACAGTTTTATACATCTAATTCATGTACCGTGTGGCTCACCTATTTAAAAGCCATAATTCTTTGACTTTTAGTGTAGTCAGAGCTGTGTATCCATCTGGCAATCAACTTTAGAGTATTTTCATTGCGCCTGAAAGACACCCTGCTTCCTTTGTCCATCACTTCCCTTACTCCCCTTCTTTATCCCTAAGCAACCAGTAATTTACTAATTTCTGTAGACTTGCCTATTCCGTATATTTCATGTAAGGGATATCACACGATGTGCACTCCTGAAGGACTAGCATCTTTGCTTAGTGTGTTTTTGATGTTCGTCCATGTTGTAGTGTGTATCAGTACTTCATTCTTTTTTTTTTTTTAATTGAACTGCAGTTGATTTACAATACTGGTTTCAGGTGTACAATATAGTGATTCAATATTTTTATAGATTATACTCCATTTAAAGTTATTATAAAAATTGGCTATGTTCCCTGTGCTATATCCCTGTTGCTTATTTATTATTATACATAGTTGTTTATAGTATTTCATTCTTTTTTATGGCCAAATACTATTCCATAGCTTGGATATGCCACATTTTATTTATCCATGGACTAGTTAATGGGCATTTGGACTGTTTCCACTTTTTGGCTACTGCTGCTGTGAACCTATGTGGACAGCCCAGAATTTTCTGAACCTATGAAATGGGAGAAACTAAATTCTACACCCTCTGGGGAAGGCCAAGGGTCAATATCTTTCTCTCAGTCTGGTTCTTTGTCTGTTCACCCCATTTGACCAGGAGCCCCTCCCGGGCAGGGTGAGCCTGACTCCTATCTGGATGCCCTGAAGGTTCTGCCCAGACAAGGAGACCTCAGACCAACCCTCTCAACTGGTCTAAGACTGGTGACTCTCCTTGTGCTAGAAGCTGATATGTCTTCTTGGAGACATGAAAGTTCTAAGAAGGGACTGTGTACCCTCTCTTCCTTCCTTTAGTCCACTCTCAATCTGGCTTTCTCAGCCCCTTTCTGTAGCTGTTAATTGAATACCTACTATGTGCCATGAACTGGAGGTTCTAACAGCGAACAGAGTAGGCAAAAACATGTATCCCCATGGGAGTTTCTCTCTGGGGCAGTCGATCAGATAGAGATGTTATGTAATAGAATTTATGTAATAGAATTTCATAGAAAACTATGAAAAAGCATCAGGCTGGGTGGGATTAAGGGCAGTAGAGAAAAATAAATCTGGTAAACAGGATCCAAGTGGGATCCTGGGTGATTATTTTTAGGAGTGGGGGTAGTGGGGGAAGGTTTCTGGAAGTGACATTGGAGCCAAGATCTGAATGCAGCAGGGCTGGGGTGGTACGGCGACATTAGGGGAGAGAACATTCTGGACTGGGCGTGTCTGAGGATCAGGAAAGAGGCCAGGGGCTGGAGGAAGCGAGGGCAGAGAAGGAGCAAGACGAGATCCTGGAGAGACAAGGAACTTGGGACTTTGCAGCCCTACTGGCAGGATTCTATCACGAGTGAGACAGGAGCTGTAGGAAGGTTCAGGCCGAGGCTTGATGGGGTCTGACTTCTGCTGCCAGGTGGTCACTCTCGGCTCTTGAAACCACTGTCAGCGAGGACCGTCCATGTGGATAAATCAGGCGGCCATTTCTCGGGCCTCTTCCTTAAGGGATTTTTGGGGGTCTTAAGAACATGCGTGGGCCTCCTGCTTCTATTTTCTCCCTACTACTCCTTGAGTTGCTAGTGGGTGTCCCTCCAGTGCTATCCTTGGATTCTCTGGTTAGGACTCTGAGGTTTCACCGCAGGGGCCCGGGTACCATCCCTGGTCAGGTAACTAAGATCCCATGAGCCAGGTAACATGCACTACAAAAAGTAAGACGGTCTTCCATCTTGTTGCTTGACCTTCTGTACCTCTCACTTGGCAGCCTCCTTCCACTTCCATGAGCCTCAGACTCCTTTCTTTACCCTGGCCATCCTCCCAGCCTACCCTCAACCCACTCCCAGAGTTCACAGAGCAAGTCCTAGTCTCTGTATCTCAGATGCAGCCCCACTAGCCACCCGCTTACCAGGCCAGACCCTCCAGGCCCCTCCCTCACCTCTGCAGCTGGGAAACCCACAGTCCCACCCCTCTGACCCCAACTGCCCCCACCACCACTGTCCTGTCCCACAGCCCTGGCCCAGACACTGGCCCTCCTGCCCCTCAAAATCTCTGTACCTGTCCCTCCAGCCCCATCCCCCGCTTGTTCTTTCTCAGCTGCTCCATTGCCCTGGCCTCTGGTCTCCCCCTCCAATCCATCAACATGGCCTTGGAGAGGTTGCTCTCCAATTACCTTTACCCTTCCTGCTCACAGCTCTCTCCATGGCTCCCTAGGATGCCTCCCTAAAAAAGCCCCTGCCCTTTGCACCTCATCTTGGAGGCCCCACGTGGTCTGGCCTACAGTAACCTTTGCAGTCTCAGTTCCCACCTCTTCCCTCAATCTTGCCCTTTGTGATCTGATCTCNCCTTTACCCTTCCTGCTCACAGCTCTCTCCATGGCTCCCTAGGATGCCTCCCTAAAAAAGCCCCTGCCCTTTGCACCTCATCTTGGAGGCCCCACGTGGTCTGGCCTACAGTAACCTTTGCAGTCTCAGTTCCCACCTCTTCCCTCAATCTTGCCCTTTGTGATCTGATCTCTTGAACTTGATTCACTGGTTTGGAAACCAATTCTGCTGCTGCTTTAGACTTTACAGAAACTTCATGGAACTGGTCAAACACAAAGGTCACTGACCTGGAATTCTCTTTCTGATCTCAAGGTTTGGTGCTTGTGTGACCTTTAATAGCCTTCCCTGACTTGCCAGGCTGAGCTCGTGATAGTACCTGTGATTCTCCCTTAGAGTTTATTCTCCTGGTATTAAAGAGTCTTCCCTCAGCGGACTCAGAAGTTGGAATAATGTATCCATGTCTTCTTTTTTTCCCATCCAGAGCGGGCAGTACCTGGGCGTCTGCTGAAGACCCGGGCGATGCGGGAAATGTACCGGAGCTATGTGGAGATGCTGGTGAGCACGGCACTTGATCCAGACATGATCCAGGCCCTGGAGGACACACATGGTAAGTGGACTCATACCCCCAACCCCTGCTTTCCTCCCACCGTGTATCATCGTGGGGCTAAGCTCTTCTGATGTCCTTCCTCCCCTTTAGACGAGCTGTACCTCCCACCCATGCGGAAGATTGATGGCCTCCTGAATGAGCACAAGAAAAAAGTCCTGAAGCGGCTGTCGCTGAGCCCAGCCCTGCAGGTGCTTGGAGGGCTGGGCAAGCGGTGTCTGGGACCCAGAGCTCAGGCCCAGAGGAGACACGTGCACGTCAGCCACTGTGCTCCTTCCCAGAGCTTTGGGCCCTGGAGGGGGCGATCGTTGGAAGGCTCAGGCTTGGCCAGGAGAATAGTGGAAGGCTGAGATGTTNCTGCAGGTGCTTGGAGGGCTGGGCAAGCGGTGTCTGGGACCCAGAGCTCAGGCCCAGAGGAGACACGTGCACGTCAGCCACTGTGCTCCTTCCCAGAGCTTTGGGCCCTGGAGGGGGCGATCGTTGGAAGGCTCAGGCTTGGCCAGGAGAATAGTGGAAGGCTGAGATGTTCCGTGGGGATCTCTGGGCCCAGCATCCCCACCCACCCAGATAGAGACAAGTTGGGATGGCCTGGAGGGATCATTGTCAAGGTCTGGGCTGGGCTGCTGGGCAAGCCCAGCAGAGCGTGATTATGGAGTACAAATTTGGGGACAAAAGGTGAACTAGGGCCTGGACCCAGGGCTCGCTGGGGCAGAATGTTGATCAGATTCTGATGGCTTCTCTTGTCAACATAATTCAGGCTCTTTGAATTTCAGGCTCAAGCATGAAGTTGTCTATGTAATTTCCCTTCCGGGATGGGAAGTTAGGGTGGCTCCGGAAATTCTGGGAGATAACACTAATCTGGCTCTGAGAATTCTGACAGGGATGTTAGTGTGGTGCTGAGAATTGGGCTGTAAAATATCAGGATGGCTCAGAATTCAGCCATGGAATGTTAGTCTGGCCCTGAAGGTTTGTGGTGGGGGGGATGTTAGTCTAGTTCTGAGAATTCTGGGATGGATTTTAAGCTAGCTCTAAAATTCTTATTGAGATGTTAGCCTGACTATGAAAACATGGGGTAATCTGGTTCAGGAACTCTGGGTAGGATGTCAGGGTGACTCTGAGAATCCTGGGATTGACTATTCGTTTGGCTCTGAGAAGCCAGGGGCTGGGTGTTGTGCTAGGATTAGAAATTCCGCTGTAATGGGAATTCCCTGTGGTCCAGTGTTTAGAACTCCACACTTTCACTGATGAGGGCACAGGTTCAATCCCTGGTCAGGGAACTGAGATCCTGTAAGTCTTGTTGGCATTCCCCCCCCCTCAAAAAAAAAAAAAATTTACATGGTAGAACATTAGAGTAGGTCTGAGCATTATAGGATGGAATATGAGTCTGGTTGTATAATTCTGTGGTGGATGTTAGGTATTCTGGGTTTCAGGCCAACTCAGAATTTTGAGTAGGACTTGCAAGTGACTCTAGAAGCTTGGGTGGGATGTTAGCAGTCACAGAAAGGCCTGGGCTGGGCCACAGAGCACATGATAAGGGTCACCAGCCTGGCCTACGTTTCTGCTGTCCTTGGAGGAAACCGAAATGCTTGTGTCTTTTCTGATGGGTTTTCTGGGTGAAATCCAGGCATCTGACCACTCGGAATCTGAGAACTGGGGAGGTGGGTGGGTCTGGGATGGGCGGGTCCAGGGAGGTCCCCCTGACCCACCGGATTCCTGCAGGACGCCCTGCACACGTTCCCCCAGCTGCAAGTGGAGCAGAGTGGGGAGGGCTCCCCCGAGGAGGGGGCCGTGCGGCTGCGGCCAGCCGGGGAACCCTACAACCGCAAGACGCTCAGCAAGCTCAAGAGGAGCGTGGTCCGAGCCCAGGTGCGCTGGGTAACCAGAGAGGCGGGGCCTGGACGGGAAGGTGGGGGAACAGGGGTGGGGCCCAGACTGGAGGTGTGTGGGTCGGGGGCGGGGCC
>SJYA01002418.1:828878-863793 GCA_006410615.1 Neotragus moschatus
AAAGCTCCCCGCCGCCCCCACCGGCCCGCCCACCCGCAAGAAGTCAAGGCGGGAACGCAAGCGGAGCGGTGGCGAAGCCAAGGAGGCCGCTTCTTCCTCCTCCGGCGTGCAGCCTGCTCCGCCGGCCCCGGCCTCCCCCTGGGACTCCAAGAAGCACCGCTCGCGGGACCGCAAGCCGGGCTCCCACGCCTCATCATCCACCCGCCGCCGCTCGCGGTCCCGTTCCACCCGCCGCCGCTCGCGGAGCACTGACCGGCGCCGCGGGGGCAGCCGCCGGTCGCGGTCTCGGGAGAAAAGGCGGCGGCGGAGGCGCTCGAACTCACCGCCTCCGGCCACCTCATCTTCCTCGTCCTCCCGCCGCGAGCGGCACCGTGGCAAGCACCGCGATGGCGGTGGCAGCAAGAAGAAGAAGAAGCGGTCGCGGTCCCGGGGCGAGAAACGTTCAGGGGACAGCGAGAAGGGCCCTGCCTCGGCCCAGCCGCCCTCTGGCTCCACCTCCCTGGGCAGTGACCGGGACAGCCGCCGACGGGGCGCCGTTCCGCCCTCCATCCAGGACCTCACGGACCACGACCTCTTCGCCATCAAGCGGACCATCACCGTGGGCCGGCCGGACAAGTCTGACCCCCGAGGCCCCTCCCCGGCCCCAGCCTCATCCCCCAAGCGGGAGGTCCTGTATGACTCGGAGGGGCTGAGCGCCGAGGAACGGGGCGGCAAGAGCAGCGAGAAGGACCGGAGGCGCTCGGGGGCCGCCTCTTCCTCCTCCTCCTCCCGGGAGAAGGGATCGCGGCGGAAGGCGCTGGACGGTGGGGACCGGGACCGGGAGAGGGACAGGGACAGGTCGTCCAAGAAGGCCCGGCCCCCCAAAGAGTTGGCACTCTCCTCGGGGCCCCCGCCAAAGCCTCCGGTCAGCAGTGGCTCGGGCTCCTCGTCCTCCTCGTCCTCGTCCTCTTCCCGGAAGGTGAAGCTGCAGTCCAAGGTGGCGGTGCTGATCCGCGAGGGCGTCAGCAGCACCACGCCGGCCAAGGAGGCCTCGTCTGCTGGCCTGGGCTCCATCGGAGTCAAGTTCAGCCGCGACCGAGAGAGCCGCTCCCCCTTCCTCAAGCCGGACGAGCGGGCCCCTGCGGAAGTGGCCAAAGCAGCTCAGGGCAGCACCAAGCCCAAAAAGACCAAGGTCAAGGCCAAGGCT
Organism: Neotragus moschatus; assembly: GCA_006410615.1. Lineage (NCBI taxonomy): Eukaryota > Metazoa > Chordata > Mammalia > Artiodactyla > Bovidae > Neotragus > Neotragus moschatus. Next base: position 830,065 of record SJYA01002418.1, read on the forward strand.
GGGGCCAAGAAAACCAAGGGGACCAAGGGAAAGACCAAGCCATCCAAGACCAGGAAAAAGATCCGCAGCGGGGGCAGCAGTGGCCCAGTGACGCTGAAGAAGTCCAAGGCAGATAGCTGCAGCCAGGCGGCGGGAGCCAAGGGGGCTGAGGAGACCTCCTGGTCCGGGGAAGAGCGGGCAGCCAAGGCCCCCAGCACCCCACCCCCCAAGGTGGCCCCTCCACCCCCCGTGCTGACGCCTGACTCGCAGACTGTGGACAGCAGCTGCAAGACACCCGAGGTCTCCTTCCTGCCAGAAGAGGCTGCTGAGGAGGCTGGGGTCCGAGGTGGGGCAGAGGAGGAGGAGGAGGAGGAAGAGGAGGAGGAGGAGGAAGAGGAGGAGGAGCAGCAGCCGGCCACCACCACAGCCACCAGCACGGCGGCCGCCGCGCCAAGTGCTGCCCCAAGTGCAGGGTCCACAGCCGGTGACTCGGGGGCAGAGGATGGGCCCGCTCCCCGCGTCTCCCAGCTGCCCACCCTGCCCCCGCCCATGCCCTGGAACCTGCCCGCGGGTGTGGACTGCACTACCAGTGGCGTCCTGGCCTGTGAGTGTCCCCCGGGGACCTAGGGCAGGCGAGGGCAAAAAGATGGGATCCAGGAGGAGAAGGTCATTTGGGGATGAGCTTGGAGGCAGCGGTGGAGACACCTTGGAAGGGCTGGGTGTATAATGACCAGGACCAGGAGGGCCTCAGGTGGGCGAGGGCCAGTCAACATCTGTCCAGAAGACTCTGCGACGTCTGAGTGTGCTGGAAGAGAGCAGCAGGGACGCAGGGGCAGCAGGCAGCCGGCCCACTCCAACACAGCCGGGAAGGGTGGGCTGTGTCCTGGGGTCTGCATAGAGGCAGCCTGTAATAGGCTTGGTGGAGGAACTGGGAGGAATGGGGAGAGCAGAGTCCCTTAAGGGATGCCAGGAGTCTGCTAGACTGCAGACATAGGGAGTGGCCACAGGGGCTTGGGGCCAGCCCCACCCCCACACACCTGAGTCCTGAGAACACAGGCTGTGAGCAGGCTCAGTGCCTGAGGCCCTCTCCTGGTTGGTCCTGATTGGAGACCTGCAGCCAGGGTGGGAGCGAGGGGGCAGCAGTGGTTGGGGGAGGCTCACCTTCTCCTCTCACATCAACTCCTGATCCCCACCTCCTGCAGTGACTGCACTTCTCTTCAAGATGGAGGAAGCCAATCTGGCGAGCCGAGCAAAGGCCCAGGAGCTGATCCAGGCCACCAACCAGGTGGGCTTCCTGGGGAGGAGTCCCCGCTGCCCCCTTTCCTGTCCCCAGCTTCGGGTTAGGAGAGGAGAGGACTACAGCTCCTGGCAGGCTCTGGAGCAGGGTATCAACCAGAAGAGGAGCCTATTGCCTCTGGGACTGTTGGGAAATCAGGGTAGGAACAGGGGTACCAGTTCCGTTGTCCCCTCCTGCTTATCCTCCAACCTTTCCCCACAGATCCTCAGCCACAGGAAGCCGCCCTCAAGTCTGGGGGTGACCCCAGCTCCTGTGCCCACCTCCCTGGGTCTGCCCCCTGGCCCCTCCAGCTACCTGCTGCCTGGCAGCCTCCCCCTGGGAGGCTGCGGCTCCACCCCTCCCACCCCCACTGGGCTGGCTGCAGCGTCTGACAAGAGAGAGGGCAGCAGCAGCTCCGAGGGACGAGGGGACACAGACAAGGTGAACTGGGCTCGGGAGAGGTGGGTTGATGGTGACGGTTCTGCCGAGATCGCAGCCAGATAGAGGAGAGCTGTGGACTGATGCCGGCAGATGAGGACTTAGATGAAAGGGAAGTCATTCAATTTTAAGGAAGGAAACTTGTTCTTGATTAGATGAGTGGGTGGGAAAGGGGTCCTAGGCAGGTTTTTTAAGAGTTTCATATAAGTGGTATACAAACGAAAAATCAAGCGCCTGTTGGTGGACGGAGGGAGGAAGAAAGGATACAGGGCAAGCTGGGGTTTTTTCTGCTCCTCTAGCTGGCTCCTCCTGGGTCTCAGGGCTTGTGCACCTTTTCTTGGTCTGGACGCTGGTCACTGTTCTCACCAGATGATGGCGCTGTTCACCCTTTCTGCAGCCCATGTGAGGTGCCAGAAGGCAGGCAGAACAAACCCTTGTGTTATAAGCCCCATATAAACAGAGATGGGCCACAGCTTTGATGGACACTTGCCTGTGGCAGGTGCCATGGGCTGCAGGACAGGGACAGTATGGGCTCTGTGACGAGCAGCAGGTCCCTGTGCCACCGGGGAGGCTGCCCTGTTTGTTCCCTGCCATTGTTGTCTTGGCACGTCTGAGACAGAGGTGGGCCACAACCCCTTTTTCTTGGCCATGTCTCAAACCCACTCCTGTGGGGCTGCAGAGGCCTGAGGAGACCCCTTGGGGTGGCCATGGCTCCCCCAGCAGCTTGCCCGACAGCTGGCATTCTTGTCTCCGGGGAGATGCTGCCCTGAAGTGTGGGGTGTCCTGCCCTCCCAGGCCTCGGTTTTGCTGCCCCCATCTCTCTGAGGCAGCAGGGAGTAGCCGCCTGGCTCAGGTCTGTCTCCCTAATAGACTAAGGGCAGCAGACACGTGGATCCTGGTCAAGGATGCCTGGGCCAGCCCAGGGTCCAGCCTGGAGGAAATGCTGGTGACCCTGAGAGGCCCAGGCCTGGCCTCGCTGGCTGGGGTGACTGCAACAAGGGCAGACCCTCATCAGGACTTCGCCTCTGGGAATAGCTGGGTGGGCAGGAAGTCTGAACCAGCAGGCTGGTGAGTGGAGCCAGGCTTCTACAGAAACTCACCCGGCCTTTGTTGTCCCTCCTTCCCACCCTGTCACCACCTCCCAGTATCTGAAGAAGCTGCACACACAGGAGCGGGCGGTGGAGGAGGTGAAGCTGGCCATCAAGCCGTATTATCAGAAGAAGGACATCACCAAGGAGGAGTACAAGGACATCCTCAGGAAGGCCGTCCACAAGGTGGGGCCCAGAGGAGACAGATGCGCGGGGTGGGCAGGGGGGAGACGGCGTGGTGGCCGTGAGCGGACAGGCAGACAGGGACAATGGGTCAGTCTGGAAGGTGAGAGGGAGATAGGATTTCCTCCAGCCGGCATCAGGGGGGCAAGTTCAGATGGCCTGGACCTGAGGGCGGGCCTCCCACCCTGGGGCCTTGGGGGCTGGTGGTGACTGAGGCTGCCCTTGCCCCCCAGATCTGCCACAGCAAAAGTGGGGAGATCAACCCAGTGAAGGTGAGCAACCTGGTGCGCGCCTACGTCCAACGCTACCGCTACTTCCGCAAGCACGGCCGCAAGCCAGGGGACCCTCCGGGGCCCCCACGGCCGCCCAAGGAGCCAGGGCCCCCTGACAAAGGCGGCCCGGGCCTGCCCCTGCCCCCTCTCTGAGATTCCTGGCCCCGCCCCTTTCTTCCTTCGCTGCCTCTCTGGAATTCTGGACGTATTTATGGCTCCGTCTCCCGTGTCCCTCCCCCATCAGTGGGATGATTGGGGGAGGGCTGCTGCGGGAAAGAGGAGAGCCCCTGCCCTGTCCCACGCCCATCTCCCTCGCCCCAGAGCCTGTGCCCCGCGCCCAGACCCTTTGTTCGTGCCCCTCCCTCAGTTTCATTAAAGGTTTCATGAAATGTTACCCGAGCCCCATGATTTTTAGCCCTTCTCAGAGTCCAGTTTGGGAAGTGTCAGGGAGGAGACTTGGCCCAAGTGAGAGGGTGGTTAGCAGGGAGGATAGACGGTGTGACTTGGGGAAAGTGCAGCCATCTCACCGGGCCTCACTCTTCGTGTATAAAGTGGGGGCTGAGGATCTGAGGAAAGACCCAAGGCCAGTGAAGCACTTGGAACCAGGCCTGGCAGCTCCCCAGCTATTGCTCTCGGCAGTGGTAGAGAGGGATGGCGGGATCTCCACCCACCTGATCACTGTCTGCCCAGCTCGGGGCACCTGGCTGCTATCTGTCTGCCTTGGAATTGCCCCAGAAACCTGATCTTTGTCCTCCATTCAGTTAGATTCCTTCTCCCACTTCCCTGAAGCCAGGGTGATCTAATTGACTCCCCCGAGATGGAGGGAGACTGAAGCGCAGCCCAGCAAGGGCCACACAGTAACTCAGGCCTCTGTCAGCCCCTGTTGTTTTTTTAAAGTAGAAGTAAATAGAATTGTGTCGGATGGGTTGATAGGACCTTGGAAAGGTTTTTTTGTTTTTTTTCTTACTTTTTATTTTGTATTGGAGTGTAGCCGATTAACAACGCTGGGATAGCGTCAAGTGGGCAGCAGAGGGACTCAGCNGCCCCTGTTGTTTTTTTAAAGTAGAAGTAAATAGAATTGTGTCGGATGGGTTGATAGGACCTTGGAAAGGTTTTTTTGTTTTTTTTCTTACTTTTTATTTTGTATTGGAGTGTAGCCGATTAACAACGCTGGGATAGCGTCAAGTGGGCAGCAGAGGGACTCAGCTGTACGTACATGTTTATCTGTTCTCCCCCACCCATCAGTCCCTGTTACCCAGAACCAGGAGTGAAGAGGCGAGGTGGGGGCGTCCAGCCCATGGGGGTGGGTCAGAACTTCTTTACAACTGGCCCTTGCAGGCCCACACGGAGGGACCCCCGGGCCCAGAAAGGGAAAGAACTGGCCTGGGGTCACCCAGCAGGAGTTGAGAAAGGCACCCAAGGCTCTTGACAGAGTCTCTGCCTCTGGCTGTTGGCTTGAACTGTTTATAGGCAAGATGGACGTTCCAAATTGAGCCCAAAGGCCACCCTCAAAGAGCAGCCATTTTAAGAATGAGACCTGGATTCTGACCTGCCTTGTTTGCCTATTTTGTGATCTTTGCTCCTCTCCAAGACTCAGTGTCTTGGTCTCTAAAACAAGGGTGACTCATTAGGTCCCAGAGAAGAGAGGTAAAGTATCAGCTGCCCCCTGCACAGTGCCTGGCCTTAGGCAGTGAGCACCTAGGATGTGGGTGGCTTGCACGGGTGGATAAACAGGCCTTAAGGCAGAATAACCCCGTGCTTAGGTCAGGGCTGGCCCAGGGACACTGAACACCAGACACACAGTGATGGCCATGCCAGAACCAGTTTATTGGTCGAGGTGAAGGGCTCGGGCTCAGGCCTCCCCAGCAACCTAGAAGTCCATGTCCTCGGCCAGGTCCTGGAGGCAAGCCATGTACTGGTCTGAGGTGAGGGAGAGGGGGTGGCTGTTGGAAATGTGCAGGTCGACAGTGTTCTCCAAGGAGGAGGCACCCCCTTGCCGCGCTATGTCTACAAGAACCCTGAGGCACATGGGGACAACCTGTGGGAGATGGGGAGAGAAATTGTCAGGAGACACCCAACACCATTCACTACCCAGGATGGGGTTAGTACACTACAAGTCCCAGTATCTCCCACGGTAACCCAGGATGAATGATTGGCCCAGGCCTGCTAGGAGTTGTAGCTTTTCCCATATTCACACCCAAGTTCAGTTCAGTTCAGTTCAGTCTGTCAGCCATGTCAGTCTCTTTGCAACCCCATGGACTGCAGCACGCCAGGCTTCCCTGTCCATCACCAACTCCCAGAGCTTACTCAAACTCATGTCCACCAAGCTGGTGATGCCATCCAACCATCTCATCCTCTGTCGTCCCCTTCTCCCACAACCAAGGGAGGCCACAAAAATTAGGGTTAAGGCTGCTGAAAGGGTTCCTAGAAGCTAGGGCTCAGCACTTGGTGCTCAGAAGGACTCTTGGGAGCTGAAGTACCTCACACAGGCTGCTAGGATTTGTAGTCTACCAACTTCCACATGGTTGGGCGAACTAAAAATTGGCTCTGGGAGAAAGGCCATTGAAGGGACACCCAGAAGCCCCTGAGGAAGAACTGGCAGTTGCAGAGACTGCCAGAAGAACTACGGGAGCTGTAGTTTCTAGAAGCAGCCTCCCTTTTAAAATCCACCCCTCAGCTCCAGGAGCCTGGGGCTGGCAGTACCTTGACCATCACAAGCCTCTTGATCCATGGCTGGTCCTGGGGCCATGACTGCCCCACACAGAACCAGAGGGTATAGAGTGGTGAACGTCTGCTTCCTTCGATGAAGGCAATCAGATCTAGGGGCCAAGGAACAGAGAGTCAGGGATGGGAAGAAGACCTTCTACCTGCCCCTCCCCCTCCCCCAAAACCTCATTAACATCCTTACCTTCTCTCCTGATCAAAAGCTTGGCAGACCTCTGCCACTATGACTGAGGGCTGTTAATTTGGGGAAAGCCCCTCCACTCATGCACAAGCTTAAATGTTCCTCCTCCCTCCCTCTCATCAAGATGGGGCTGGAAGGCGAACCCCACCCCGCCCAGAGACCCAGCCTTTGGATGAGGAAACAGGCCCAGGAGAGGTGTTCTCCTCCCCAAGGATGCTCTGTGGTTCTGGAGTACCAGATTGGTGGTGGTGACTGCTTTTTAACCCCTCAAGGCCACACTGTCCACTATGTAGCCATTAGCCATGGCTATTTAAGTTTTAACTGTATCTAATTAAAATCAAATAAAACTTAAAATTCGCTTCCTCATTTTCACTCACCTCATCTAAATACTCAGCATCCACATGCAGCTAGTGGATACGAAGCTGGGCAGCGCAAATACAGTGCTATTTGCATCACTGCACAAAGGGCTATTCGGATAGCAACCTCTAGGGGCTATCTTGCTCCCGCATCTGTCTTTCCACAATTGGTAATAATGATAACGCCTCTGGCAGCTAATTCCCTGAGTGGCTTCTGTATGCTGGGCCTGAGCCCCCTGCCAGCTCCAGGCAGGTAAGGAGGGGGAGGGGACAGTCTGCAGATTTCACAGGTTCAGAGCAGTCCATCCTTCTCCCCAGGTTCAAGCACAAGCAGAGCCGCAGGGTCTGAATTCAATCTCTAACCTCCTGACCCCAGAGATTTTCACCACCATTCCTCCTGTTTCCACAGCAGAGTGAAGGCCCTGCCTCACTCACCTGTTATGAAGGGCCCCAGGTTGAACACACCTCCTTCCCTGTCCTTCGGGACCTCGCCGTCAGGCTTGTGGCCACAGCTGGGGAGGAGTTCCTCGCCTATGGCCCAGTACACGTGGCAGTGCCCCAGCCTCTGGGCGCAGAGCCACTGCCCGGCCCGCCACAGGGCCAGGCCCCCGCCCAGGCAGCTCAGCACACGCTGCACGTAGTCTGTCACACTCTTGTCTGTGAGGGATGCTGCGGGGTCCGGCAGTCGTATTGGCTGCCCGGGCAGCATCCTGTCCCCTGCTTCTGATCCCACCAGCCGCAGGCCCCCAGGGCAGAAGACAGTCTGCTGGAAGACTTGGCAGCCCCGGTAGAAGGCAGTCACCTCGAACTCCCAATCTGAGCAGCAGCAGCCATAATGTGCAAGGGGAGAGAGAATGAGCGGGTATGAGGGGGTTCTCAACTTGGGTCCTGGCCCCTCCTGCCCTGCAGCTGGCACTCACCTTCCTCATTCGCCAACAGCTGCTTCAGTGGGTTTTCAGAGAGTCCTGAGTTTGGGCAAAGAGCAGGGATGTCTGATTCGGGGCTCAGTAAGAGCTGACGGGGGTTCTCAGAGGCCATAGTCAGATTCGAGGGCCCTCCTTCTAGGCTCAAGTCCATGTCACTCAGTAACTTCTCCACAATGTCTTCCTGGACAGGAAAAAATAAAGATCCAGGTGTTTCCATGGCCTTTTCTGGAGACTTCCCACTGACCAAGCTTTGTGTTCAGCCATGTGGAGACCCAGAGAGGAGACAGACCTGAGATTTGCCCTCAAGGGGCTTCCAGCCTGGGGGGTACACAGCCACTAGCACAGTAAAAAACAGACAGCTTGGGTGTATGCTTGCCACTACAATGGCCCGAGGGGAGCAGCTAACTCCAGCCTGAGGAACCGGCTCTGTGCAAGCAAGACCTGGGCAGAGGGCCTTCCCTGGTGGCCCAATGGCTAAGATTCCGTGCTCCCAATCCAGGCAGCCCGGGTCCCACCCCTGGTCAGGGAACTAGATCCCACATGCTGCAACTAAGAGTTGGCATGCCACAGCTAAGACCTGGTGCAGCCAGATAAATACTTTTTTAAGAAGACCTGGGCAGAGAAGTCTCAGTAGAATTTCAGAGAGGACTTTCCCCAGCACAGACATCAGCAGGATCAAGGATAGCAAGGTTCTGAGCTCACAGAGGCTGAGAGAACCCTGCACAGGAGGAAGCTATCAAATTCTGGGAAGGTGGATTGGGGCCTCGAATGCCTGGTGAAAGCTCTGAAGTTTCTCTTGATGATGGCGCTGGGAAGCCATGGGAGGGCTGTGAACAGGGAAGGGTCAGGGACAGACCTGGGTCAGGTTGGGGACAGGCTGCAGGGGAGAGAATGGAACCTGGGGTGATGGTCCCAGGGGAAGAAGATGACATCTGGACAGGCTGGTGAGGACACAGAGAGAAGATGGGGTAGAGGCTGAGGGCAGCATGGTTGGGGAGCCTTCTTACCTGGGTATCAGAGGTACTGTGTCTGCTATTGTCTTGAGCGGTATCTGGCTCAGGGATGTCCCTGACTCCTACGGAGAAAAGTGGGGAGTGTAGTGGCGGCCCTGGGGACACTCAAAATCCCATCCCTCTAAGGGAAGCCTCACTTCCAGCACACCTGAGTTCACAAACTCATAGATCTTGTGCGGGTCTTGGGAGTCTTTGCTGTGGTCCTCCGCTAAACGCAACACTTCCTTACGGTTCAGGGCAGACCGGAAATTCCTCTTCCAGGTGGGCAGGTCGGGCTCATCCCTTCCAGGAGTATAGGCACCACTGGCTTCAGCCCAGGCCTAGGGACCAGTGGTGCCAAGATAGTGGGGAAGATGACTTAGACCCTGCTCCAGGGGTCCTAACCCTGTCTCCTTGTGCCCTAAAACCGTCCTCTCCGCTGGCACGTTCTAACTTATCAAGGTTCCATCCCCAAATTCTCAGATTCTCTGTGCCCCAAGTCCCTCTAACTCCGCCCTTCGAAAACCTGTGCTTGCTAAGCCAGCCTTCCAGGTCCCAGTGAATGTCTGCCACCAACTTGTCCAAGGACACGCTCTGTAATAACCTCGGCCCCTCGCACTCTACCTCGGCTTACCATCACCGGTGTATCTCAGTTTGGTGGTAAGAAACCTTAGCTTCAGGGCCAAGTCTCGCTTCTAATATTCCAAGACCGGCCCTCAGAAATCGTACAACCAAGATTCCCACCCCAGGGGCCTCTGAAACCCCAGGATGCATTTCCTTCCTTTTTCGGTTCTGTTCCCAGAACCAGGAGATTCCAATCCTGACTGCTCTCCCACACCAGTCTGCGGATCCTACCATCTTCTCCCTTTCGAGTTCTAACTCCACCCACTTCCACCAGCCAACATAAATACCGGTCGGCTCCTGGTGTGCTAGCCCCGCCTTCTCGGCCCCGCCCCCCTCAGGGACCGCCCCTCCATGCTCGCACGCACCTGGAAGATGCCGAAATCCTCCTGCTGGGCATCCTGCCGCAAGCCGTGCTTCCAAGGGATGCGGAAACGCGTGCGGCCCTCGCCCAGCCAGGCCACGCCCTCCAACTCCCCTCGGTCCAGCTGAGATATCAGCCAGGGCAGTATCCGAGGCTTTTGGGTTCCCATAGTCTGGCCTGCGCGCGGAGAATACTTCCTGGGCACAGGCGGCCTCCCAGGCCCGCCCAGTCGGAGAGTTCCGCACCCAGACCTCTGTCTCAAGGGCCACGTCGCAGGTCTCTAACCTATATTTTCCTGGGGTACAGGAGACCTCCCATTCTCCACGGAGGCTCTCTAAATTCAGCGAGGACTCCCTCCCAAGCGCATTTTACACCCTTCCCCTCTTTCCCCCAACTTCTGATGTGTAGATCTACTTCCCTCAGTTCCGCCGGTGTAGACCTTCTCTCTTCCACTGAATACCTCTCCCTCCCACTTACATCACCCAGTGCAGATATTCCCACCTCTAAGGTAGCGCCCTCCGCCTAGTTACTGCGGTGTAGATGCGACTGACCTGTAGACTTCCACCTCCCGCACTTACCCCAGTGAAGAGACCCTTCCACAGTTCCCCTCGCCGCCATGATCCTTTCACCCATTTCTACCGTAGACCTTCCACAGTCTCTCCCAAACAACCTCCCCCAGAGCATATCCTCACTTTCTAGAGTGGACTGCCTCCCATTCGCAGAGTGATCTTTCTCTCCCGAGATCCGCCAATACAGATGCCTCCACTCCCCTCCTCATTGCTAGTCTTGAGTTTGTTTTTGTTTGTTTTACAGTTGACCTCGGCGTCTGCTATTGATTCACTTTTTTTTCTGCTTGTTTCACTTTCCCCACATTACACAACCCGCCTTCTCCACTGTCAATGCACACCCATCCTTTCTCCGCTTCCTCACTCCTGGACGCCACCAGGTCATCAGTTTTTCCGTGTTACCTAAGTGTTGGGTCGGGGCGCGCAGGTGGGTGCCAGGGCCCAGCCCTGTCTTTGGGGTCCCGTAGCTCTCGAACTCTCAGCTGCACAACCCCACTTCCAGTCAGTTGCGCTTTAGAGGTGGGGCTTCTTTTTCTCTCGATTTCTCGAAATAAAAAGGGCTTGATCGTCGTTTGGGTGACAGACTCCAGAACCAAAGAGGCGGCTCGGCGAGCCGTGACGTCAGCTCACCTCCCCCTCCTTGCCCTTCTTAGGTTTTCCGACCATTGGCATGCTGGGAAAGTCACAACCAAATTAGGCGGGACCCAGCGCTCCGCCCCTCTACGTTTGGGCCCTCACCAACCCGAATCAGTGCGCAGGCGCGGGAAAGTTGTCCTAAGAAAGGAAAGTTTATACAAGTTCAGAGGAGGAGGAGGTGGCGGCGGCGGGGACCGAGGACCGGGTGACCGGGACGTCAGCGAGGGCTTGGAGAGGAGGAAAGAAGAGGGAGCCGGGATCCAGGAGCGGGCAACTCAGTCCTACTCCTCCGACATCCAAGCGTCTTCAGTCTCCCAAATTCTAGCGTGAGTCAGAGAGTGGAACTACACCTCCCAGCAGGCTGCGCGGCGAACCAGTAACGGACCGAGGGGAATGTTTGCTGCGACGCCTGCTGGGATTGGTAGTTCTTAATCCTCTACGGATTTCAGTCAAGTTGGCATCTTCCTTCAGAATCCAGAAGTCGGAGCCCTAGGGCCCCTTCTTTCTCGGGGACTCAGGAGTCTGAGGCCACAGCCCCAACCCTAACCCTTCTCTCGTAGACTCAGGAGTTCAGACCCCCAGCCCTCTTCTCCAAAAACTCAAGCGCTCAGGCCCCAGAACCCTCCTCCCCTTTAGACCCAAGAATCAGAATCCCCAGACGTTTCCTGTCTCAGGATCAAGGTGTCTTTGTCTTCATTCCTCTTCTCTCTCTAGAGACAAAATCGGGCCCCCCAGGCCCCGAAACTCCCATAAAAGACCTGGGATCCCCTTCCCTCTTTGGGGATTCATTAGTCCTGGCTCCCTCCTCATTCGGGGACTAGGAATTTGGGCCCCAGCCTTCACTTCGCTTTGAACCCTGGAGCCCATCCTCCATTTCCTTCTCTCACAGGTGCCCCTATGGCGGGCTCGGAAGAGCTGGGGCTCCGGGAGGACATGCTGAGGGTCCTAGCTGCCTTCCTTAGGCGGGGTGAGGCTGTGGGGTCTCCCATTCCAACCCCACCCAGGTAAGAGGAGTTGCCTTCCTTCCTCAGGGAGCTGCATTTGGGATGGACCTCTCTCCAGCTCTTGCTCCTGGACTCAGTCTCCTTCCCCGCCTCTTTATATCTCACTCTACTCCTTATCCCGGGGATCTGCAGGGAAGGGCTCTCAGTAGGAGGACAAAGGGACTGCTTGCGAAGAGCTTCTGGGATCACTCTCTGAGGTCCCTTTCCTCAGGAGCCCTGCCCAGGAGGAGCCAACAGACTTCCTGAGCCGCCTTCGAAGATGTCTTCCCTGCTCTCTGGGGCGAGCAGCCGTTCCCCCTGAATCCCCTCGGCCTTGCTCCCTGCCACTCCGGCCCTGCTATGGTTCAGAGCCTGGTAAGAGATTTCCTTCAATCAACCAAGAACGGGCAGGGTCAGCAGCTTTGATTCTTAAAGCATAGAGAGGATAAGGAACTAGCTCAAGATCACCCAGCTAAGGGAGTAGCTGTGGGGAGTCTCCAGCACCTACCTTCACCCCCGACACCCAACAGGATTGCTATCTGTCAGTTCTGTGAGCTGCTGTAGGAGAGCTTTTGGTCCCTTTCTATTATCTCTCTCTTTCCACATGTGCTTCCTTGCCCCTAAACTTTTGTAGCCACCAATACCCCAAGTACTGGATTTAGCAAAGGCAGAGGAACCAGAGATCAAATGGCCAACATCCATTGGATGATAGAAAAAGCAAGAGAATTCCAGAAAATATCTACTTCTACTTCATTGACTATGCTAAAACCTTTGACTGTGTAGATCACAACAAACTGGAAAATTCTTAAAGAGATGGGAATACCAGACCACCTTACTGCCTCCTGAGAAATCAGTATGCAGTTCAAGAAGCAACAGTTAGAACCATGACATGGAGGGAGGTGGGAGCGGGGTTCAGGATTGGGAACTCATGTACACCCATGGCGGATTCATGTCAATGTATGGCAAAACCAATACAGTATTATAAAGTAAAGTAAAGTAAAATTATTTAAAAAAGAAAGAAAGAAAATTAAAAAAAAAAAGAACCAAACTTGTTCCAAATTGGGAAAGGATTATGTCAAGGCTGTATATTGTCACCCTGCTTATTTAACTTATATGCAGAGTACATCATGTGAAATGCCAGGCTGGATGAAACTGGAATCAAGATTGCTGGGAGAAATATCAGTAAGGTCAAAAGTGCAGATGACACTACCCGCTTATGGCAGAAAGTGAAGAGAAGCTAAAGAGCCTCTCAGCGAAAGTGAAAGAGACGACTGAAAAAGCTGACTTAAAACTCAGCATTCAAAAAACTAAGATCATGGCAAATAGATGAGGAAACAATAGAAACAGTACAGACTATTTTTCTGGGCTCCAGAATCACTGCAGATGGTGACTGCAGCCATGAAATAAAAAGACACTTGCTTCTTGGAAGAAATGCTGTGACCAACCTGGACCACTTATTAAAAAGCAGAGATGTTATGTTGCTGACAAAGGTGCATCTAGTCAAAGCTATGGTTTTTCCAGTAGTCATGTATGGATGTGAGAGTTGGACCATAAAGAAAGCTGAGCACCGAAGAGCTGATGTTTTTGAACTGTGGTGTTGGAGAAGACTCTTGAGAAGAGTGCCTTAGACTGCAAGGAGGTCAAACCAGTCAATCCTAAAGGAATCGGTCTTGAATTTTCCTTGGAAGGACTGATGATGAAACTAAAGCTTCAATACTTTGGTCACCTGATGGGAAGAACTGACTCATTTGGAAAGACCCTGATGCTGGGAAAGACTGAAGGCGGGAGGAAAAGGGGATGACAGAGGATGAAATGTTTGGATGGCATCACTGACTCTATGGACACGAGTTTGAGCAAGCTCTGGGAGTTGGTGATGGACAGGGAGGCCTGGAGTGCTGCAGTCCATGGTATCGCAAAGAGTTGAACACGACTGACTGACTGGACTGAACTGAACTGTACCCCCAGTAGGGAGGCGGGAGACCTGATTTTCAGTCACAATTGCCTGGCCATTTTGGTTACATGAATCCTTTTCTCCAGTAGCAAAGTAGGAATGAAGAGGGGTGGGAATTGGATTTGATCAAGAGTGATAGGTAGGTTTTTTTTCTCATACATGAGCCTGGATAGACTAGTAATGGCTACTGGAGGGGCTTTATTGAAGAGGGTTTCATAGTTGAGGAGAAGAGTTCTATGATGAGTTGCCTGAAAAGAACAAGAGATAGAATGGGATACTAGGGGCCGTTAACCCGGGGTGTGCCATGTGTTTGCCTTCTTTAGCTAGGATAATCTTCAAGGTCCAGACACTCTTAAGTCCAGCTTGGGGAAGAGTACAAGGGGTTTTTTAATCAGGTTTGCTCATTGGTCTTCAGTTTACCCCACTCTGAAGTAGAAATCATTGCTACCTGGCAAGATGATTGGGAGGAGAGAATACCCAAGTTCCTGATGTTGGGTCCAAAGTTCCTAAAGACTCATCGTTGGCTCTTTTCATTCCAGGCCCTGCTACCCCAGATTTCTATGCCTTGGTGGCCCAGCGGCTGGAACAGCTGGTCAAAGAGCAACTGAGATCCCCACCTAGTCCAGGTGAGGTGCAGAGAGATGCTGGAGAAGGATGCANTCGGAAGAGCTGGGGCTCCGGGAGGACATGCTGAGGGTCCTAGCTGCCTTCCTTAGGCGGGGTGAGGCTGTGGGGTCTCCCATTCCAACCCCACCCAGGTAAGAGGAGTTGCCTTCCTTCCTCAGGGAGCTGCATTTGGGATGGACCTCTCTCCAGCTCTTGCTCCTGGACTCAGTCTCCTTCCCCGCCTCTTTATATCTCACTCTACTCCTTATCCCGGGGATCTGCAGGGAAGGGCTCTCAGTAGGAGGACAAAGGGACTGCTTGCGAAGAGCTTCTGGGATCACTCTCTGAGGTCCCTTTCCTCAGGAGCCCTGCCCAGGAGGAGCCAACAGACTTCCTGAGCCGCCTTCGAAGATGTCTTCCCTGCTCTCTGGGGCGAGCAGCCGTTCCCCCTGAATCCCCTCGGCCTTGCTCCCTGCCACTCCGGCCCTGCTATGGTTCAGAGCCTGGTAAGAGATTTCCTTCAATCAACCAAGAACGGGCAGGGTCAGCAGCTTTGATTCTTAAAGCATAGAGAGGATAAGGAACTAGCTCAAGATCACCCAGCTAAGGGAGTAGCTGTGGGGAGTCTCCAGCACCTACCTTCACCCCCGACACCCAACAGGATTGCTATCTGTCAGTTCTGTGAGCTGCTGTAGGAGAGCTTTTGGTCCCTTTCTATTATCTCTCTCTTTCCACATGTGCTTCCTTGCCCCTAAACTTTTGTAGCCACCAATACCCCAAGTACTGGATTTAGCAAAGGCAGAGGAACCAGAGATCAAATGGCCAACATCCATTGGATGATAGAAAAAGCAAGAGAATTCCAGAAAATATCTACTTCTACTTCATTGACTATGCTAAAACCTTTGACTGTGTAGATCACAACAAACTGGAAAATTCTTAAAGAGATGGGAATACCAGACCACCTTACTGCCTCCTGAGAAATCAGTATGCAGTTCAAGAAGCAACAGTTAGAACCATGACATGGAGGGAGGTGGGAGCGGGGTTCAGGATTGGGAACTCATGTACACCCATGGCGGATTCATGTCAATGTATGGCAAAACCAATACAGTATTATAAAGTAAAGTAAAGTAAAATTATTTAAAAAAGAAAGAAAGAAAATTAAAAAAAAAAAGAACCAAACTTGTTCCAAATTGGGAAAGGATTATGTCAAGGCTGTATATTGTCACCCTGCTTATTTAACTTATATGCAGAGTACATCATGTGAAATGCCAGGCTGGATGAAACTGGAATCAAGATTGCTGGGAGAAATATCAGTAAGGTCAAAAGTGCAGATGACACTACCCGCTTATGGCAGAAAGTGAAGAGAAGCTAAAGAGCCTCTCAGCGAAAGTGAAAGAGACGACTGAAAAAGCTGACTTAAAACTCAGCATTCAAAAAACTAAGATCATGGCAAATAGATGAGGAAACAATAGAAACAGTACAGACTATTTTTCTGGGCTCCAGAATCACTGCAGATGGTGACTGCAGCCATGAAATAAAAAGACACTTGCTTCTTGGAAGAAATGCTGTGACCAACCTGGACCACTTATTAAAAAGCAGAGATGTTATGTTGCTGACAAAGGTGCATCTAGTCAAAGCTATGGTTTTTCCAGTAGTCATGTATGGATGTGAGAGTTGGACCATAAAGAAAGCTGAGCACCGAAGAGCTGATGTTTTTGAACTGTGGTGTTGGAGAAGACTCTTGAGAAGAGTGCCTTAGACTGCAAGGAGGTCAAACCAGTCAATCCTAAAGGAATCGGTCTTGAATTTTCCTTGGAAGGACTGATGATGAAACTAAAGCTTCAATACTTTGGTCACCTGATGGGAAGAACTGACTCATTTGGAAAGACCCTGATGCTGGGAAAGACTGAAGGCGGGAGGAAAAGGGGATGACAGAGGATGAAATGTTTGGATGGCATCACTGACTCTATGGACACGAGTTTGAGCAAGCTCTGGGAGTTGGTGATGGACAGGGAGGCCTGGAGTGCTGCAGTCCATGGTATCGCAAAGAGTTGAACACGACTGACTGACTGGACTGAACTGAACTGTACCCCCAGTAGGGAGGCGGGAGACCTGATTTTCAGTCACAATTGCCTGGCCATTTTGGTTACATGAATCCTTTTCTCCAGTAGCAAAGTAGGAATGAAGAGGGGTGGGAATTGGATTTGATCAAGAGTGATAGGTAGGTTTTTTTTCTCATACATGAGCCTGGATAGACTAGTAATGGCTACTGGAGGGGCTTTATTGAAGAGGGTTTCATAGTTGAGGAGAAGAGTTCTATGATGAGTTGCCTGAAAAGAACAAGAGATAGAATGGGATACTAGGGGCCGTTAACCCGGGGTGTGCCATGTGTTTGCCTTCTTTAGCTAGGATAATCTTCAAGGTCCAGACACTCTTAAGTCCAGCTTGGGGAAGAGTACAAGGGGTTTTTTAATCAGGTTTGCTCATTGGTCTTCAGTTTACCCCACTCTGAAGTAGAAATCATTGCTACCTGGCAAGATGATTGGGAGGAGAGAATACCCAAGTTCCTGATGTTGGGTCCAAAGTTCCTAAAGACTCATCGTTGGCTCTTTTCATTCCAGGCCCTGCTACCCCAGATTTCTATGCCTTGGTGGCCCAGCGGCTGGAACAGCTGGTCAAAGAGCAACTGAGATCCCCACCTAGTCCAGGTGAGGTGCAGAGAGATGCTGGAGAAGGATGCAGGTAGAAGGGTCACCAGGGTTCCTCACCCAGCCAAATTCTCTTCTGCCTCTAGAATTACAGGGTCCCGCACCCACAGAGAAGGAAGCCCTGCTTCGAAAACTGGTGGCCTTGCTGGAAGAGGAGGCAGAAGTCATCAACCAGAAGGTGATGGGTGGTCTGTTCCCTCTTTAGCTAGGATAGAAATTGCAGCATGGTTCCACACTGGGACCTGAAGCTGGATCTGCATTCTCACTGGATGGTCGGACAGGGAACAGTGGGACAAGGCTTCAGTAAAGAGTGAGTGAAGGGTAAGCCAGGGCAATACCTTGAATTACCGCCTTTCATTGATCGCTAGAGGGAAGTGGCTTATAGGCAAAGGACTATGGCCACCAGAAACACATTCTAAGAAAGAGATTGGGACCAGGTGAGGAAGTAATGATGATGGGAAAGGGTGGGAGGTGTGGTTTGAAGCTACTGATGCTGTTTAGTTGCTAAGTCGTGTTTGACTCTTTGCAACCCANGACTGACTGGACTGAACTGAACTGTACCCCCAGTAGGGAGGCGGGAGACCTGATTTTCAGTCACAATTGCCTGGCCATTTTGGTTACATGAATCCTTTTCTCCAGTAGCAAAGTAGGAATGAAGAGGGGTGGGAATTGGATTTGATCAAGAGTGATAGGTAGGTTTTTTTTCTCATACATGAGCCTGGATAGACTAGTAATGGCTACTGGAGGGGCTTTATTGAAGAGGGTTTCATAGTTGAGGAGAAGAGTTCTATGATGAGTTGCCTGAAAAGAACAAGAGATAGAATGGGATACTAGGGGCCGTTAACCCGGGGTGTGCCATGTGTTTGCCTTCTTTAGCTAGGATAATCTTCAAGGTCCAGACACTCTTAAGTCCAGCTTGGGGAAGAGTACAAGGGGTTTTTTAATCAGGTTTGCTCATTGGTCTTCAGTTTACCCCACTCTGAAGTAGAAATCATTGCTACCTGGCAAGATGATTGGGAGGAGAGAATACCCAAGTTCCTGATGTTGGGTCCAAAGTTCCTAAAGACTCATCGTTGGCTCTTTTCATTCCAGGCCCTGCTACCCCAGATTTCTATGCCTTGGTGGCCCAGCGGCTGGAACAGCTGGTCAAAGAGCAACTGAGATCCCCACCTAGTCCAGGTGAGGTGCAGAGAGATGCTGGAGAAGGATGCAGGTAGAAGGGTCACCAGGGTTCCTCACCCAGCCAAATTCTCTTCTGCCTCTAGAATTACAGGGTCCCGCACCCACAGAGAAGGAAGCCCTGCTTCGAAAACTGGTGGCCTTGCTGGAAGAGGAGGCAGAAGTCATCAACCAGAAGGTGATGGGTGGTCTGTTCCCTCTTTAGCTAGGATAGAAATTGCAGCATGGTTCCACACTGGGACCTGAAGCTGGATCTGCATTCTCACTGGATGGTCGGACAGGGAACAGTGGGACAAGGCTTCAGTAAAGAGTGAGTGAAGGGTAAGCCAGGGCAATACCTTGAATTACCGCCTTTCATTGATCGCTAGAGGGAAGTGGCTTATAGGCAAAGGACTATGGCCACCAGAAACACATTCTAAGAAAGAGATTGGGACCAGGTGAGGAAGTAATGATGATGGGAAAGGGTGGGAGGTGTGGTTTGAAGCTACTGATGCTGTTTAGTTGCTAAGTCGTGTTTGACTCTTTGCAACCCAATGGACTGTAACCCAAAGGCAGCTATCTAAAATCTGAAGACCTGATTGACTATATAAGGCTTTGACTTAGAATGTAGGAGAAATGGACTGCCAGAGGGAGTGTGGCTTGTGGCTCTGTCCTGGAATCTAGTTGGCTCAGGAGCTTCGGCAAAGTGTACGGTCTTATTCATTGTATGGTAGAAGGCAAGGTTGGTAGACACTGGCTTGGCCTCTGGGTCTCTGGGAAGCCCACAGAAGCGTCCCTAGAATATTAGCAAGCGAGAACACAGCTGGTATAGGTCTTGGCCCTGATTGGCTATTGGGGCCTTGGCAGGGGCGTGGCTTGGCTTCGCCACTTCTTGGCCATCTTTTTGGGAGTAGCTTGGCTGAGACCTTATAGTCTAGTTTGTGATTGGCTGATGTGCTGGATAGGGGCGTGGCCTAGAACGCCAGTTACTCCTAGAACTCTCTTGGAGCCGCGCCTCCGAGCTTCCTATTGGCTAGCTACGAGGGTGTGAGTGAGGCTTACCCTAGCTCTTCCCCTCCCTGTCCCACAGCTGGCTTCAGACCCAGCCTTGCAGCGCAAACTGGCGCGGCTCTCTGCCAGTTCCTTCAGCCGCCTAGTGGAGCTCTTCTGTAGCAGAGAGGTCAGCCCTCGCCCAAGCCAAGCATTACCGTGCCCTGGGCCTCCGCCACCTTCCCCGGAACCCCTGGCCCGCCTGGCCCTGGCCATGGAGCTGAGCCGGCGCGTGGCTGGGCTGGGGGGCACCTTGGCCGGACTCAGTGTAGAGCATGTGCACAGCTTCGCGCCCTGGATCCAAGCCCACGGGGGCTGGGTGAGCCGCCAAAGCCTCTCTGGGCTTCTCTTTACCTGTCATTGTATGTGTGTGTATTGGGGGTCGTGTGGGGGGACGGGGGGAGGGGTGGGGCCTTAACCTTCCTTTCAGACATCATGGGTGTTCTCCCGCTTCCACCGTTTGTCCGTTCTGTGTTTATTGAGCACCTACTGTACACCAGGCACTGCCGTGATAACTGCAGATGCCCTGCCTAGCTTTAACCACTCTGGTATACACAAAAAGTTATGTCAGAAACAAATTTCCTCATCTGTAAAGGCAGAAGAACTCTAATACCTACCTCAAAGGGTTATTGTGAGGATTAAAATGGGATCGTCCTTGTAGGTACTTGGTCTTTGTGGGGTGACTGTGCAGCGCTGCCTGCGGGAATGCCTTTTCCCCAGTATCCCCCTTTCTTGCTTCCTCTGCCCATTTGCTCAGGTATCACCCCCACACCCTCATTTTACCATGCTTGCCCACTGCTTTAAATCCAGCGCTGGGCTCAGAGCTGGATGGGGCTCCTGTGTACGGACTAAATGACCTTTGGCTGCTGTCCCCGTCCCCTTGAACATCAATTTCTGGCTGCTCAGTGGACACCATCTCATTTACCGGCCTCATCACTGCCAGGCTGTCATCGCTTCACAGACTGGCAGAAGCTGGCTAGGTGTGTTTGAGGAGCAGAAAGGCAGCCAGTAGGGCTGGAGCAGGGTGGGTGAGGGGGAGAGGATGGGAGATGAAAGCAGGAGAGGCGGCCAGATCGTGTAAGTCTTCAGGCTTTGTGATCTTGCTTAAGAACTCGCACACAGAGTGAGCCAGGAGTTGTAGGAGGGCTCTTTGTAGACGAGGAATGCAAGCTGACTTGGGTGGTCACGGGCGCCCTCTGGCGGCCGTATGGGGACTAATGTAAGGGGCAAGGGCGGAAGTGGGGAGCCCCAGGGCGATGCCAGCGCTGGTCCAGGGAGATGAGGGTGTATCAGACCAGGGTCGGGGCAGTGGAGAATTCTGGATTGAATTTGGAAATAGACCTGACAGATTTTGCTCACGGAGTGGATGGGGAGACTGAATGGAAGACTGGAGTCGCAGATGATGCCGAAGATGCCGACCTGAGCAGCTACAGAGCTACATCTGATATCCCCTGAGACTGGGAAGAGCAGAGTGGAGGGAAAGATGGGGGGCAGGTTTGGGGAGGAGTTAGAGGTGATCGGAGGTGGTTCAGTTGAGAGAGAGACTCTTCAGACCTCAATGCAAGATGATGACGGAACAGTAGATATTAGGGTCCAGAGCTCAGTGCAGAAGTTGGTTTAGTCATAAGAACATGTTATTCTTTAAGGAATGATAACAGGCAAGCTTGGCCAGGTACTCAGGCAAGGCCTTTAGTGGAATGATCCCATCTATGCCCCTCAACCACCTTATAGGATTCGATTATTATCCTGGTTTTATGGATGCTGAGGGAAAGTCCTTTATTCAGGGTGGGGATTTGGAATTAGGACTTTAACACAAAGTCAGGGCTCTTTATTGTTAAAGCCCCAGGACTCTGTTCCCTTTCTTTCAGTCTCTATCCCCCAACTGTGTGGCTCTGCCTCTCCCACCCACCCCCAGGACGGTTTCCACCCACCCCGGGTCACTGATCCTTTCTTGGGGTCTCCATCCCTCACCTCTCATCGCTGTCTGCCTCTCTCTAGGTCTCTGTCCCCTTCCCCTCTCTGGTTCCTTGCCTTCCCGGTCTCTGCTCTCACTGGGCCAGCGTGGACACCGCTGTGAGTGCTCACAGGGATCTGCCACTTTTCCCTTCTAGGAGGGCATCTTTGCAGTTTCACCTGTGGACTTGAACTTACCCTTGGACTGAGCTCTCCCTCAGAAGTTGCTGTAAGATCAGACCTCATGTCCCTGCACCCTCTTTCCAAGCCTTCCTATTCCACTCAGGGCTGTGGGGTGGTGCCCGCCCTCTTATTTTTTGCCCAAAAAAAAAAAAAAAAAATCTGTTTAAAATGTTTTCACATTAAAAACTTTTTCAAGTCTTATGTGTTCTTTCTCTCAAAAACTAAAGGACTAAGTAGAGATTTGGTTGAGGGACCTCTCTAGTTTATAAATTGGGGAAAGAACCAATTCATTCCTTCTGGAAATATTCAGTTGGGGCACCTACAAACTCCTGTCACCTGAACAGCTATCTCCAGAACAAAGCTATCCTCTTCCTTCACAGGGCATCCAGAACGCCATCCGCTTCTCATTTTTCTCTTCACTCCGCTCCTTCTGAGCCTTTTTTGCTGGTTTCTCCTCATTTACCTGTCTACCAGAGGTGTCACCTTCTTAGGGCTATCACCCCTTTCACTGAATTATGTCTGTAAATGCCTAAAATGAAAAGTACAGGATTACAAAGGAAGCCAAGTACAGTCAAGCCTCCATATTCACAGATTCCGTATTTTCGAATTCATCTACTCTTGAAAATTTATCTGTAGTCCCCAAACGAATACTCACGTGCCTTTGCACTTACTGGTAAGTGTGCACATACTCGGAGCAGTTAAATGATCCGGACCGACCCAGTGGGCACCTTTCAACTCAGGTCAGGCGAGGCAAGGCTGCCTTCTTGTTGCAGCTCTCACACTGTGTACAAACATCCTTTCCACAGTCTATTCAATGCCACATTTTTCAGGTTTCTGTGCTATTTGTGGTGATTTCGCTGTCCCAAAGGGCCCTAAAGCAGAGCCCGAAGGTCCTAGCCAGCATTCCTAAGTGAAGGAAGGCTGCCCTGTATCACAATTCTATACAGTTTGTCGTAGGTCATTTTTGTTACTGTTGGCTGCAAGACCAATGTGAATAGGCCCACTATACATTAAATAATGTATCTACAAACAGAAAATACACAGAAAACCTCGTAATATTTTGATGGGTTGATGAAAGTGTTGTGACAAGACACTTGTGGCAACCTGACCCTGTATCTCCCCCAGGATCAGGGTGGCACAGGGTGTTCACCAATTCAGTGTTTGTGATGACTTTGTGGGATGTAACTAGCGCAAATAAGGATTGAGTGTGGAAATAAAGCTTTCAAGATTAACATAAAAATTAGTGGTAAATAATAGACATGCCTCCTCATTAATTAAAAACACCTAGGGTGGGTCTCATAACCATGATTTCTAAGTAGAGCAGGAATGACATTTGGGGATGGGTCAGTTATGGTCGTGTGACAAATCATATGCATTTAGCAGCTCACAATAACGCATTTATTAACAGTTTCTGTGCATCAGGGGCACAGGCGCAGCTTAGCCGGGCGCTTGGCTCCAGGTGTGACTATGCTGCTCAGCTTGTCTCACCTGAGGCTGGGGGCCTCTTGCCAGCGCTTGTTTTAGCAGAGTCATTGAGGCCTCAGGTCTTCTAACCACCTTTCTAATCATAAACTCCCCCGTGATCTTGTCCATTTCGTGGTCTGCGACCTAATGCAGCACTGGCCAATAGAAATATAACATGAGCCATATGTGTTATTTAGAATATAACAGTAGCCCCATGAAAGCAAAGTAAAAAAGTTATTTTTAGCCATAATTTTTATTTACCCCATTTATCCAAAATAGGATCATTTCAACATGTAATCAATATTAAAAATACGAATGAAGTATTACAGATTCTTTTTTTACATGAAGTCTTCAGAATCTGGTGTGTGTTTTACAGCCATAGCATATCTCAGCTGAGACTTGTCATGGCCCATTACTCAGTAGTCCCATGTGGCTGCCATCTTGGAGAATGCAGAATTTGACACTTGACGACTTCCCCAGTTTTGCTTCCAGCCAAGACCGCCCCCCTGTACTCTCTGTGGTGTGGAATTCACTCAGTTGTATCTGACTCTTTGCGACCCTATGGACTGTACCCCGCCAGGCTCCTCTATCCATGGAATCCCCCAGGCAAGAATACTGGAGTGGGTTGCCATTCCCTTCTCTAGGGGCTCTTCCCTCTCCAGGGATCAAACCCTGGGTCTCCTGCATTACAGGGAGACCCTTTGCCATCTGAGCCACCAGGGAAGCCCCTGTACTCTATACCCAGTGACATTAGTTTACTCCCTAATGTTGTAGAGAGAATGTGTTATAATTTTTCTTCTTCATAGCAACACAAGAGCAAAAGTAATTGATTGGGTTAAATGGAAATCAGAAAAAAAAAAAAAAAAGACACAAAAACCCTGCTGAAACATTTGGAGAAATAAAAAAGAAAAAAAAAAGTTGCACACAACATACAATGTAAGGGGTCAAGATGTGGGTTCAGATAAAGTCTCTGGTTTTCAACAGACAACATTAAGGAAAAGACAGGTCACAGATTGGGAGAAAAATGTAAAGTCAGTATACCTACAAGAGGCTTGTATCTAGAATCTATAAAGAACGTTTACAATTGGTGAATAAGAGAACAACTCTGTTTGCAAAAGTACACAAAAGACTTGAGCAGACACTTGACAAAAGAAAATATACAAATGGGGGAGCTTCCCAGGTGGTCTAGTGGTTAAGGACCCGCCTTCCAACGCAGGAGGTGTGAGTTCCATCCCTGGTTGGGAATCTTGCAGCAACTACTGAGCCCACAAGCTCTGGAACCTGTGCACAATAATGAAAACCCGAAGCAGCCAAATTAAAAATATATATAATATTTTTTTTTAAAGAAAGAACACATGCAAATGGCCGACAAGCACTCGAAAACACGAAAAGGTGCTGAACAACACTGGCGGTCAGGGCAATAATGCAAGTCACAACCAGGAGATAATCTCTTCCTACATAGGAGAGTCATTAAAATTATAGACTGATTTTTATCAAGTGCTGGAGGGGATGTGGAGCACCTAGAACTCTCACGCATCACTGATGGAAATGCAAAATGGTAGAATACCATAGGAAACTTTGGGGCAGTTTCTTATCAAGTTAAACATACACCTAGCATAGGACGCAAGCATGTCCTCCTAGGTTGACCCAAGAGAATTGAAAGTGTACATCTACAGAAAGGTTGGGACACGATGGTTTATAGCCACTTTATTCATAACAGCCCTAA
Source organism: Neotragus moschatus (assembly GCA_006410615.1). Classification (NCBI taxonomy): domain Eukaryota; kingdom Metazoa; phylum Chordata; class Mammalia; order Artiodactyla; family Bovidae; genus Neotragus; species Neotragus moschatus. Next base: position 854,449 of record SJYA01002418.1, read on the forward strand.
TCTGGAAACCACCCAGATATCCACCAAGAGGAAAATGTGATCCAGCAATTCAATGGAATACTCCTCAGCAATAAAAAGGGTTGGACAATCGTTATATGCGACATGAACGAATCTTGAAAACATTATGCTGAGAAAAACAAGACAGGCACAAAAGCGCACGAACTTTTATCGTAAAATTTAGAAGCTGAAAAGACGCACTATAGTAACAAAACACAGTGATTGCTTCTGGGGTTGGGTGGGAGGGCGGTGTTGACTAGAAAGGGTCATGAAGGAACTTTCTAGGGTGATGCGATACATTCCCCAAGTAGCAGTTACCTACATTCAACAAGTAACTTTTTCTACAGGTTGAAGGAAGCTACCTGGAGGAGGTGGCGACTGAGTTGTGCCGGGACTGACTCATGATGGCCAGACGAAGGGGGGTGGGTGTTCCAGCATGGGTAGGACTTGCCAAAGGACAAGTGCTTGAGTGGGGTCACTGGGTTTTAAAAACTTGTAACAATTAAGTACAGGGCTAGAGATTNAAAAAAAAAAAAAAAGTTCAAGAAGCAATCTTGAGTTTTTTCAGTGAGTGATAGGGTCACGTGGTTGGCACATGAGGCCCATAGTAAGAAGCCTCCCACCCGCCACTCAGCCACTCTTCTCTAAGTGCAGCCAGCTCTCCCTCCCAGAGAGTTTCGCACCGATGAACGAACATGCGTGTGTATGTTTCTGCATTCACGTACTGGTTTTTGACACAGATAATATTTCATACATGCCCTTTGTGATTTTCACCTGTGTATCGTGATGTTGAGAGGATCTTGCTTTTTGATGACTGCCATCCTCTATTTTCACATACACCAGCTCTGTTAACCAGGTTCCTGGTCATGGGCATTTGAGCTTCTAAGACGTTCATCCCCCACGTGTAATGCCATCATCAGTCATATATGAACTAATGTTATCTGTGAAGTCAGTTCATAAAAGTAGGGTTGCATGGATCAAAAGTGGAAGGAAGTTGGGCAGAAGGTGCCACATTGCCTTTCCTACCTGCAAGGTTTGAGGGGCAGAGAACATGGGAACATGTGGGGTTTTTTGATATGAGGGCCCTTGGCATTCTAGAAGCTGAAGGGTTTTGTGTTTGTTTGTTTTTTTTTAAAAAAAAGAGAAACTAGTGTAATGAATTCCCAAGTTGCCATCACTGAGCTTTAAATACCTCCTTTTGAAGCAGATTCCAACTATAAATCCTGCCAAGTGTGTCTCTAATAGGTAAGGCTATTTAAACAAGCATGACCACGGGGATTTCCTGGCAGCCCAGTGGTTAGGACTGCTTTCACTGCTAGGGCCCCACTTGGATCCCCGGTCAGGGAACTAAGATCCCACAAGCTACACAGTACAGCCAGAAAAACAAAATGTGACATGGCTGTCAGTGGCAAAATCTCTCTCTTTTTTTAAGAAAATTTTGCTTTGCTGCCCCAGGTCTTAGTTGCAGTGTGTGGGACCTAGTTCCCCGACCAGGGGTGGAGCCCCAGGCCCCTGTATTGGGAGCAGGGACTTTTGGCCACTGGACCACCAGGGAATCCCATGGGCTGACTTCCAGTAGATTTCACGAAGGGAGCTGCTCTGCCCCATACAAAACCCTGACCCAGAAGCAGGTCATCTGCAAATGGTCTGGTACCAAGTTCCCCTTGAGTGTGCGAGCCGTGACGGGTAAGGGTGTGGCTGCCTTTTCCATTCCGTGTCCTAGAGTGAGGGGCTGTCTGTACTGGGCCCTGGTCCTGCCTGTTACTGGCAAAATCTTCATGTTGCCTACTACCTGATTCATGTCAAGTTCTGTTCCTGCCTTAGAAATATCCCGTGATGAATGAATTTTAAAACATAAGTTGACAGGGTATGGCTTCAGCTCACAGAGTTCTTTAAAGATGCCCCAGCACAGCCCCCAGCCCTTCCTTGAGAAGAAAAGGCTGTCTCAGTGGGGTCCGCAGGCCCTGGGTGTTCCCACCCCCACCACCCCCAGGGAAGGCAGGCCGACGGCTGTCCTCGGGGCTGGTGGCATGTGCCGGTGTCTGCCCCGCAGTGGTGACCATCATCAAGGGGAAGGTGGAGGAGGTGGAGCTCCCGGTGGAGAAGGTGGACATCATCATCAGTGAGTGGATGGGCTACTGCCTCTTCTACGAGTCGATGCTCAACACTGTGCTCTACGCCCGAGACAAGTGGCTGGTGAGGCCCCTCGGGGCGCGAGTGGCTCGTGACGGCCGGGGTCCTGCTGTTGAGCCGGTGGGGGGGTCCAGGCAAAAAAGGGAAGCCATGCTCTGTACTTCCCACGGCGGAGACTGAGTACAGGGGCTGGAAGACATCTCCTACATGGATGTTAGGAGGCCCACGGCAAGAAGGAGGGGGCCCAGTACCGGAAGCTAGACAGGGACAGGGAGATGGTGCTGGAAAAGAACCACAGCAGGCCAGAGGGATTAGGAGGGACTGTGGACCCAGGTGCTGTCAGAGCAGGCCTCCCAGGGAGCTGACCGAGACCTGAACCCCGGACGAGGGGGAGCCACATGGAATCTTAGGGGCAAGGCACACTTAACAGAGGATTTCGGCCAGTGCAAAGGTCCTGGGGCAGGCAGCGAGTTTGCTGTGTAGGGAACTTGCAGTATGGAACCTGCAGTAGAATGAGGATTGGGAAGGAAGTTGGAGGTGAGAGGTGGGTGGGCCTGTGCAGGTCTTGTGGGACCTCGTGGATGTGTAAGACTTTGCTTTACTCTTCAGAGGGGCGAGGTTAAGACGGGATCTGACTTAGATGCTCCTCAGAGCCATCAAGCAGCTATGTGGGGAGTAGACTGAGGCTGGGGACCAGTGAGGAGGCCACGACAGGAGCCCACCTGGGAAGTACTGAGCTCAGACCAGGGTGGTGTCAGGGGTGGATAAAGAAAGAAAATGGGGCAATCTTGCCCAGTCTGCCCATCCTCCACGCCCTTGCCCTGCTCCCCGTAGGCACCCGACGGCCTCATCTTCCCAGACCGAGCCACGCTGTACGTGACGGCCATTGAGGACCGGCAGTACAAAGACTACAAGATCCACTGTGAGCTCACGGCCCGGGGAGCTTACAGGGTGGGGACTGGCTAGGCGCTGGTTACCCCTGGGCTCACCCCTGTGCCCCGCCTCCTCCCCAGGGTGGGAGAATGTGTACGGCTTCGACATGTCTTGCATCAAAGACGTGGCCATCAAGGAGCCCCTGGTGGATGTGGTGGACCCCAAGCAGCTGGTCACCAATGCCTGCCTCATCAAGGTGAGCGGGTAGGGTGGCTGGGGGTCGCTCAGGGTCAACCCAAGAAGAGCCAGCACCTGGCCCATGCTTGGGACCATGAATGCTTGCTTGTTTGAGGTCTCAGGAGCTTATATACAAACATGGGATAATACCGACAGCCATCATTTTTTGAGGTTCCCCTTCTCAACCCCCAGTATCAACTCTCACAAGGATACAGGAGGCAGGTCAAACTGGGTGGAGGAAAGAGTTTGTGAACGGAGATGGTGGGGGCAGATGCCCTGCCTGGGCAAGCCTCCGTGGCCTGAGGCAGGACCCCCAGTTTTACCCTGAGCCGTCAAAGGATTTTAAGCAGGACTGATGTGGTCCGTTTCTATCCCGTCAAGCTGTCTGGTAAGGAATGTAGGGGGAGAAGGTGGGAGCCAGGGAACCTGTTAAGATGCTGCCACAGCGGAGTGGGGACACTGGCCGGGGCAGGCAGTGGAGAGTGGAAACTGGACGATTCTCCAAGGAGCAGTACTCCTTCTAGGAGGTTGGCCTGTCAGATTCGGGGTTGGGGTTAGGAGAGCAGGGGATCCAGCAGGGTCCCCCAGGTTTGACCACTGGGCCGGGGGTCAGGGAAGCAGGCTCACGAGGCTTTTCCCGCAGGAGGTGGACATCTACACGGTCAAGGTGGAAGACCTGACCTTCACCTCCCCTTTCTGCCTGCAAGTGAAGCGGAACGACTACGTGCACGCCCTGGTGGCCTACTTCAACATCGAGTTCACCCGCTGTCACAAGAGGACCGGCTTCTCCACCAGTGAGGCGGGGCACAGGGGCGGGGCACGGTGGGGCCTGCGAGGGAGCCCCGGGGCCTGGAGGCTTCTGAGAGCAGCTCTGCCAGCCAGCGAGCGCATGGTGTTCCAGTCTCTGCGCCCGCGAAAAAGCCCGTCCCAGGCTTGGTCGGGGTGAAGGGACCACAGTCACCGCCCAGTCAGTGGGCTCTGGAGAGCCAGGGGGTCCTGCGGAGGGAAGGTGGCGGTGGGGAAGGACAGGTGGCGAGGTGGGTGGGCCGGCCTGATGTCACCCACACCCACCCCAGGCCCCGAGTCCCCCTACACTCACTGGAAGCAGACAGTGTTCTACATGGAGGACTACCTGACGGTGAAGACGGGCGAGGAGATCTTTGGCACCATTGGCATGCGGCCCAACGCCAAGAACAACGTGAGGCTCTGGGGCAGCTGGGGGGGATGGGCTCGGGCACCTCTGCCTGTTCTGGGGCCCGCAACCTGCCAGCTAGCCCTCTTACCCTCTGTTCTGCACTCATCTGTCTGGCCTGTGCCTCCCACACCCCCACCCCCGGTCTGCCTGTGACCACAGTTTTATTGAGCACCTGCTGGAAACCGAGGGACCCCAGGGACCCAGGCATGATCAGGCCGGACCCCTGCCGTTCAAGTTCTAGACACAGGAGGGTTATGTCAGTGCCAGCTGGTCATGACTTCTGTGCTCAGCTGGGAAAGGGGCCGGCAGGTATTGGAGAGATGGAGACGGGGCCGGAGGATATCCTGGCCCAGGAGTGGGAGCGAGAAAGGAAAGGAAGACTGTTTCATCTGCTGAGACGTGGCAGGGAAGCAGGTCTGGGGGAAAGTCAGGAGCTCAGGATGGGTGGGAGGACTAGGACTCCTGGGTTGGCGGGAGGAAGGTCTGGAAGTTGAGGGGCGTGGCCTGGGTTGGAAATGTCAATGCAGCGGCACTGCGAGAGCTTGGATGGAGGGGAGCACCCCACGGTGGCCACACTTTCTAAGTCAGGGAGGTAAGAGCCGGTTTCAGCAGCTGTTCTCAGCCAGGGATGGTATTGCCCTCCCACCCCCCACGTCGTCATCTGGAGACATTTTGGATGCCACAGTTGAAGAAGGGGCACGGCTGGCATCTAGTGGACGGGCAAGGGAGCTGCTCCGTGTGCAGGGTACAAGATAAGACTCCCTCACAGGAAAAGAGTGGTCTGGTAGCACAAAGGCTGAGAAAACCCAAACCAGAAACTTGAGACCCAAAGGGAGGAGGGAGCCGGGAGTGATGTGCAGTGAGGTCCGAGGCGGGCAGCAGTTCTTGAGGTCGTTGGTGGCTTTGCCCCAGTCTTTCCAGGGGGTGCTGGGGGCCGAGCCACAGGGTGGGCCCCAGGAGGGTTGGCCTCCAGGAAGCTTTGGAGAAGAGGAAGAGGGGGCAGCGGGGTGGGGCCCCCGAGTTGTTTGAGAGGAGGAAGTTTGCTAGAGAGAGGTTTGCTTCTTGTAAAAGAAAAAAGAAATAACTTTTGCTGATGGGGATGGTTTTGATAAGGGAAATCTTAGGATGGAGGAGACAGCAGTTGCCCCTCCCTTCCCCCCCACCCCAAGGCAAGGGATTGGCTGGGTTCCAGGTGGTTTTGAGGATGTCACGTTGGAAACCTCACAGGGAATCTGCACGGGTCGAGACAGATGCTGGGTGTGGGAGCAGCCACACGGCGTTTCCAGGGAGGGGGTGTGGACGGTGGGGTGCGCACGCCACCTCAGGCGGCCATGCTGTCCTCCCCCTTCCCCCACTGCCCTCTGTCTCTGCCTGCCCTGTCCCAGCCTCGCTCACGGCAACACTCTCCTCACAGCGTGACCTGGACTTCACCATCGACCTGGACTTCAAGGGCCAGCTGTGCGAGCTCTCCTGCTCCACTGACTACCGGATGCGCTGAGGCGGCGCCTGGCTTCTCCCACCCCAGCCAGGCTGGCCCTGCAAGGGCCCAGGGGCTGCGGCGTTCTTAGGCGGTTTCGGGGCTCCCCCTTCCTCTCCCTCCCTCCCACAGAAGGGGGTTTTAGGGGCTGGGGGTGGGGGGGGCACATCGTGACTGTGTTTTTCATAACTTATGTTTTTATATGGTTGCATTTACGCCAATAAATCCTCAGCTGGGATGGCAGCTCAGCTTCCTGGGGGGCACGGTGGGGTCAGGCTTCTGTCTGCAGGCGTCCAAACCGCCCAGGGTGAAGAGACAGCGCCCGCTGGCGGCTTCAGGCCTCTGTCAGCACTTCTGTGTCTCTGGGTCTTGCTGCCTTTCCCTAATCTCCCGGATTCCACAGCCTCCACTCTCAAGTCCCACCTGGTCCTCAGCTCACTTGCAGGCTGGTCTCCACTGGCTCTCAGAGTCTGTGCCCCCCCACCCCTATCTAATGTCTCCTGTTGCCGGGGCCTCTGCGGGCTGGGGGAGGGCTGGGGTGTGGATTCCCAGCACAGCTGGCCTCTGAGGTTTCCCAGAAGCCCTCTCTCCCGCCTTCCCCCATCACACACATTGTTCCTCTCTGGCTGTTTTTTCCTGTCCAGGACCCTCCAAGGCCAAACCAAGGCTGATTGGCAGTGCCTGCTGCCCTGCCTTTTCCACCTGGGGAAACTGAGTCGGGGGGTGGGGGGGGGTTGGGGAGAAGGGGTTCAGAGAGTTCTTTGTGGGGGTGGTGGCTGCCTGCTTCCTCCCCCAGCCTGGCTTGGAACTCAGGGGGTGTGTCCCCCCCCCCCCATCTGCCCCACCTTGGAGATGCACACTGAGACCCCACTGGCCTTCACCGCTCCCAGTGACTGGCTCTCCAGCCTCTGCTGCAGACGTGGTGCCTGGGCCTGCCCACCCTGCCCTTCCCAAGGCCATGTCCCAAAGTCACTGGCCCCCTAGGACTCTGTCCACACGACCTGGATCACCCTAGACAGAACCCATGGCTTTCCTACAGCTGCTTCAGCACAACTGAAATGCTTGGCCCGCTGGCATCCCACCACATCCGCACACATTCCTCTTCTACCGGGATGGTGGTAGGGCCCAGGCTGACTCCACGACTTTAGGTGCCTCAGTTTGCCGCCTGTCCCAATTGTCAGTGCCCCGCGTTGCCCAGCCCCCGTCCTGGAAGTCGCCTGTCCCTTGACATTGCTGTGCCAAGACAGCATAAGAGGGTGAAGTCGCGCCTTGCAGCATCCCCGCCCCCAGTCCTTTCCTGGAAGCCCTAAACTGCGTCGCCACTTGCAGGTGTCAGCTGCCCCGCCCCTCCTCCCTCCGCCTTAAAGGGGTCGCGTCTCCCGGGGCCTCCCAGGGGCATGACGGCACCGCGGGTCCCGTGAGGTCTCCTTGGCCGTGGTGCGGGAGGTGGGCATCCCGAGTCCTAATCCTGCCCTTCGTGGTGTGGCTCATTCGGCCTCAGTTTGCACGGTCTGAGAAGTGGGGACGCCCTGATTTCCTGACGGTAAAGCAGGCGCTCAGGACATTTTCCAAGTCCGGGGAGGGGGCGGGGCCGCACCCCGGAGGAGCCGCTTCGCCCACCGGTTTCTCAAACGCCGGTCCGGCCCACCCCCACGATGACCGCCCACATTCTCTTGCTGTTGCTCGTCGCCTCCTCCATCCTGGGGGACCCAGACTCAGCGGGCAGGTAAGAAACGCCGAGAGCAGCGGGGACGGGGCGGGAGGGAGACCGCGGGGGGTGTGCGCCCTCTCTAGGCCGTTTTCCGCTTCGGTGGAACGGGAAGTTGGCCAGGAAACGGGCCCCGCCTGTCTCGGAATTCTGGGTACCCCCCTGAGCCCCCTTTCTCGGGTGAGGTGTTTGAACCCAATCTTCTCCCACGCTCCATCCCCAGGCGGCCGCAGCCCCAGGTCTCCCAGCAGCGCGGGCGCCTCTGTTCCCTGGGCACGTGCCAGACCCACCGCCTGCCAGAGATCATATACTGGCTCCGGTCTGCCTCCACCAAGGAGCCCTCAGGGAAGGCTGGCCGCAAGCCTCAGGATCCCCACAGCTACGGGCGCCGCCGGCGGCGCGAGGCCAGAGTCCTGCCGCGTCTCCAGGACCCCAGCCTGCGGCAAGGCCAGCGCAGTGCCCAGCTCGCTGGGTGATGCTGGGCACATCTCTGCTTGTCCCCTGGCTTCAGTTTACCCATCGTGTATTGGGGCCGTGACCTCAAGTTTCAAGACCCCCTAACTCCACCTCCTGGGCTCTCCCCGCGCTGTGACTGGGCTGGACCCACGTGCACACCGGACCCAGCAGAGACAAAGAATATTAACGTCCAGAGCTGAATAAAACGAGAGTTCCGTGTTTCAGTCGGCTTGTCGGTGCCCATTCTGGCCTCGCAATTTGAGCTGGGTCTCTAATATATTCTTCGCTTTATTCAGGCAATTTCCCCACCCCCCCCAACGGAAGCCTCTCTGATTAACTTGAATCCGACCCGCTGTAGCACCTCCACGCCAACTCAGCCCCTGCAGCCGCATCTCCCGTGGGTGGTTTTGGTGGGTCTACCAGACCCCAAAGCAGTCCCCTCCCTCCCCTGGGTGGTGAGGCTGAGATTCGCTCCGGCTCCCACGCGCGTGGGCTGAACTCTAAGCTGTGCTTCTTTCCTCGAAGAGAGAGGAGAGAAAAGAGACAAAGAGTGGACTCCGGAGCCTAAGAAGCTGGGGTTCGGAGGAGAGGTGCTGCGTAGAACAGGGGAGGCCCAATAGTGGAGAATCAGGCGGGTAGGAGTCTGAAGGCAGGGGATGCAACGGAGGGAGGGGATTGGACGCTGGAATTTGAAGGGGGCGGGAACTGAGCGCCGAGAATTGAAGGGGGTGGGGACAGGAGATTAGAAGAGGGCGGGGACAAACCCCGGGCTTGAATACCCGGCGAGGCACCCGAGAGACAGAAATTGGGGTTCCTGGATTTTGGATAGTCGGAGGCGACAGGAACTCCGGAGGCGCATCAACCAAGTCGTGGACTCACAGCACTGGGACATACGCAAGTGGGAGACTCCAGTCCGGTGCTCTAAATAGGGGGCAGGGGTGTATGTGTACTCGGGCTTGGTCCCCAGGATTCGGTCGGCGGACCCCTGACTCAGCGTGGTAAGTGCCGGACTGTAGGGGCGCGAACTCCTGCGGGGGCCTGAGGATTGCGTCTTGGGCTGGGAGTGCGGGCATCTCCATCACTTGTCCTCGACGCTCGCCTCTGCTCTCAGCCTCAGCATCCCCGAGGCATGCGCAGCAGTGTGCTTCCTCCCCCATCCTCTTCAGCCCGGGGCTGGGGGAGCGGACGCTGGGTCACCCCAGAGCACATAAATTTATACAGAATCCCCTTCAACTCTCCTCCGCGCCCCCCGCCCCCGCCACAAGTCCC
>SJYA01002418.1:873794-966344 GCA_006410615.1 Neotragus moschatus
CCCCGCCGCCCCCCCAGCACCTTGGCCCCGGGCTGCAGTGAGGCGTTTAATGAACCACTAATTCCTGCTCCCCACCAGGCCCTGGTGCGCATCTTCTCCGGCCGCCATCCAATGCTCTTCAGTTACCAGCGCTGTCTGCCGCGCCAGCCTGTGCCCTCCGTTCAGGACACCGTGCGCAAGGTGGGCCAGGTACTCCAAGATGGGGAGGGAGGCTGCCGAGCGGGTAGGGGGGTTGTCTATGGGACCTGCCCTCTTCTTCTCCGTGCCCCTCAGTATCTGGAGTCTGTCCGACCCGTCCTCTCCGACAAGGACTTCGACTGGACCGCGGGCGTGGCGCAGGAATTCCTGAAGCTGCACGCCTCACTGCTGCAGTGGTACTTGCAGCTCAAGTCCTGGTGCGCGTCCAATTACGTGAGTACAGCGTCCTGTAGGCGAAGCTTCTGAGCCGGCGCCCTAACCCTGCGAGTTCTACGTCCCGCCCTACGCCCCGCCCACAACCCCAGGCCCGGCGGCGATTGGCGCTTCACTCCATATGTGAGCCCATTGAGTCCCGCCCCCACGCCCCAACAGTTTAAACCTAGCACAAGATGCTCCAATATTCTGAGCTCCCCTCACCTCTCCAGTATTTTGAACCCTGTCCATCCTGTGCTAACATTTTAGGCCCCATCCCCCACGCTCCCACATTCAGAGACTGGGTCTTCAATGATCTAGCTCCGCCTCTGGGGCCCGCCCACATCGAGAACTCCGCCCTCGACCCTCTAGTATTTAAGTCGGAATTCCGGGCCCTTTCCAACATTTCAGTCCCTCCCCTGGTGGCCACGGACTCTAAGCCCTACCCCTAGAATAGTTCTTTTCCTCTGCCTTCTGTGCGCACAGACGCCTGCCCTAAAGGTACTTCCATCTGATTTCAGGAACTAGGGTCCTAGAACGCACTCTGAGTTAAACTCCTTGAGAATCTGAGGCATAGAACCAGGCAGCGAATTGCCCTGTAAGCGCTTCCAGGTCTCCTATTCTGTAGGAAGCCATAAATAGCCGTCAGGCAGCATGTGATGTGCTGGAAGTAGTGAAGAAGAAATAGATGTTATTTTTTTTCAGGTTCCACATATAAGTGATAACATATAATATTTGTCTTTGTCTGATTAACTTTTCTTGGTATGGTAATCTCATCACTGACTCGATGGACATGAGTTTGAGCAAGCTCCAGGAGTTGGTGATGTACAGGGAAGCCTGGTATGCTGCAGTGCATGGGGTCACAGAGAGTCAGACACAACTGAGTGACTGAACTGATGTTGCTGCAGATAGCAGTATTTCATTCTTTTCTATGCAAGCCTTAGTTTTAGAGGGTTTTTTTTTTTTTCCTTCATGTTCTTGGACTAGATTCCATTCTTAAAAAATATATATATATAAAACACTTAAATAACATAATTATATAATGTATAAATAATGTACATGTATAGTTATATAAATAATATATATACACACCATATATATTTTTTATTGATACATATCATTAAACCTCTAAGGCACTGTCAGTTGTAACATGCACCATTACCTTATGGACAAGAAAAGAAAAAGAATTAAGTCTAAAACAATGCTTTCTTATCACTTATACAGATCAATCCTCATTATTCACACATTCTGTATTTGAGATTCTGCTACTTATATTTGTAACCCCTAATCAGTACACGTGGCACTTTCAGGATCATTTGGAGAGTTGTGCAAGGTTGCAAAAATTTTGACTTGGCTTGAAGTGCACATTCCTAGCTGAGGCGAAACAAGAGTGGAAGGAACCTGACCTTGTGTTTCCCTTTGTAAAAATGGCTCAGTGTTGGCTAATCAGGGTTCACTGCCACTTCAGAGGACATAATGACCTTGAGTAACAGGTGTATATTAAAAAGAGCTCACTTAGGGACTTTCCTAGTGATCCAGTGTTTATAGAATCTGCCTTCCAATGCAGGGGACACTGGCTCAGTCTCTGGCTGGGGGAATGAAGATCCTGCATGCAGCAACTAAGACCCAGTGCAGAGACATCACTTGCATACACTGTTGCATCACATAGACATAATGTTACAATATTATACATATAGTAAAACACACAAGTCTTACATGTACAGCTTAAGTTTTATGTATGTATATAACCAGATAACCCCTGCTTAGATCAAGGTATAGAACTTTTCTACCATTTGCTGGAAACTTCTGGATTTTTCCAGAATATGTTGCCTATTCCCAGGGAACAACAACTACATCCTGGCTGGTCTAAGTTTAAGGAAATGTACGATACCACCAACTTAAAACATCCCGAATGCTGCAAGGAAGACCAAAGATCCTATGGGCTACTACTAAGACCCGGTGCAGCAAAGTAAATAAATATATTTTAAAAATAACCTTAATAACAAGGAAGGAAAATATCTAGAAAACACTAAAAATCTCTGACCACCTCCCTGTTAATTCTTGTCCCTCCCACCATTGCCTGTGAGAAACACTTTGGTCAGAGTCTTTTCTGAGTGTATGTATACATATATTGATATCCAGGGTTATATAGATATTCTTCAGGTATATATATTTTACTTATATAATTTTAGTATATGTAATAATATCAGACACAACTGAGCGACTTCACTTTCACTTTTCACTTTCATGCATTGGAGAAGGAAATGGCAACCCACTCTGGTGTTCTTGCCTGGAGAATCCCAGGGACGGGGGAGCCTGGTGGGCTGCCATCTATGGGGTCACAAAGAGTCGGACATGACTGAAGCGACTTAGCAGCATATCATGTTACATGTTTAATATATAGTATGTAAACACACATAACATAAATATATAATTTAAATTATGATTCAAATGTACACAATATAAAATTTGCCATTGTAACCATTTTCCAGTGTACAATTCAGTAGTACTAAATATAGTTACAGTGTTGTGACCCCATGGACTGTAGCCCGCCAGGCTGCTCTGTCCATGGGATTCTCTAGACAAGAATATTGGAGTGGGCTGCAATTCCCTTCTCTAGGAATCTTCCCAACCCAGGGATAGAACCCAGATCTCCCACATTGTGGGCAGATTCTTTACCGTCTGAGCCACCAGGGAAGCCACATAACATAAATATCATATATAATTTTAATCGTGATTCAAAGGTACATAATATAAATTTTGCCATTGTAACCATTTTCCAGTGTACAATTCAGTGGTACTACTAAGTATAGTCACAATGTTGTATAACCATAACTACTATTTATCTCTAGAGCTTTTTTATCATCTCAAACAGAAACTCTCTGTGCCCATAGGCAAAACATTCCTATCCTAGTGACTGCCCTGGTGGTCCAGTGGCTAAGACTCCATGATCCCAATGCAGGGGGCCTGGGTTCAATTCCTGGTAAGGGAACCAGATCCCACATGCCGTAACTAAGACTCAGCACAGCCAAACAAATAAATAGAATAAACATTTTAAAAATATTTATTTACTTGTTAGGCTGTGTCGGTCTTAGTTGTAGCATGTGGGTTCTTTTATTGCGGCATATAGATTTCTCTCTAGTTGTGACCCTCGGGCTCAGTAGTGGTGGCACACAGGCTTAGTTGCCCCAAGGCATGTGGGAATCTTAGTCCTCTGATCAGGGATTGAACCCACATCCCCTGCACTGCAAGATGGATTCTCAACCACTGGACCACCAGGGAAGTCCCTAAATATTTTTTTAATATTCCTGTCCCCATTCTCTGAGGCCCCAGGTAACCTCTCTTCTACCTTTTGTCTCTATGAATTGGCTTATTTTAGATTTTTCGTAGACGTGGAATCATACACTGTTAGTCCTGTTGTGTCTGACTCATTTCACCTAGCGTCTTTTCAGGGTTCATCTGTGTTGTCACTCTGAAGAATTAGAGCCTCATTTCTTTTTATACTAACAGTCTGTTGTATAGATAGACCACAGTGTCTATTCATCCGCTTGATTGACAGGTTGGGTCTTAGTGGAATTTTTTTTTTAATAAAATGGGATCCTTTCACATGTCCTGTTGTGTGCCTATCCTTTTTCACTATGCAGCCTTACTTGGTGCTCATTCTCTAATATAGACATAACTTGTTCTTTTTAAACAGCTATGTTATTCCATAACACGAGGGTTGCACGGTTTAGCTAACTGGTCTCCCGTGGATGGACATCTAAGTTATTGCCAGTTACCTATCTTGATGCCTGCTTCATTGAACTCCACGCTCCCCATTTGACATGGCAAAGTCTGGAGAGACCACCCCCTCATTTCCCCCCTCCCTTGAGCCCAACCACCCCAGCTGTGTGTCTCTCTGCCCCACTCCCAGGTCAGTGACTGGTGGGAAGAATTAGTGTACCTGCGCTCCAGGAACTCACTGATGGTGAACAGCAACTATTACCTGATGGTGAGAAGGGGAGATGGAGGTTAGGAAGTGGGCAAGGGATGAGGTTCATAGTTCCCTGGGTCTAGGGTCGGGATGTCTGGCTAGAATGTGAGGTTTAGGGTCAGTGACCCCAATCACAGTCTGGAATTCACCATCCAGCCTGTTGGGATCAAGACCTGTGTTTGAGGTCAGTGCCTCCATCCTGCGCAAACCTGCATTCTGGCTTGGCCTGGCCCGCAGGACTTCCTGTACGTTACACCCACTCCTGTGCAGGCGGCGCGTGCGGGCAACGCAGTCCATGCCCTCCTTCTGTACCGCCACCGCCTGGACCGCCAGGAGATCCTGCCAGTAAGAGGGCTGCCCCTGCGGGCTGGGGATGGAGGCTGTGGTCCTGAGATGTGTGGCCAACACCTGGGTNTCACCTTCCACATCTCGAGCAAAAAATCAAGCACAAGAACGGTGAGGCTAACCCACTCCAGCCCTCCTCCCTCGGGACTCCCGCCTCCCTCCTCTCCTGCAGCTCAGGATTCCAGACTCCCAGCTCGCTGCCTGCCCACGATCCCAGAGTCCCAGTGCTCAAAACCCGCAGCCCTCAGGCCCAGGGGCAGGGACCCCAGCCCTCTTGTTTCTCAGCCTCTGGGAGCCCCTTTCCCAGCTTCTCTTGCACGTGACACATGTCTCCCTCCAGGACTCCCACCGGCTGGGCCAGCGCATCCAGGACGCCTTGTTGGACGTGGCCGCCCTCTTCCCGGAGGGGCAGCGTCTTAAGCGCAGAGGGTTAGGGGAGGAAGACTCGGGTTAGGGGAGGAGGACTGGGAGCACAGCTGTGGCTCTCTCCCCTGCCTTACCAGGGGCTCCAGGGCCCCCACGACAGCCACTAACTTTTGACGCCTTCCATAGGGGAGCTGGTCTCCCCAGGAACTAGGGGGAAGGTGTCTGCAGCTGGACTGGTGCAGGACAGAGGCAGCCTGTCTGGGTTTGGAAACCCCACATCCTGACTAATAAAGATGTGTAAGCTGGGGGTGTGATGTCTGCTGTGCTCTTGGGCTGCGCAGGGGTGGGTGAGGTGAGGGTCAGGGTGGAGGAAGAGAAGAGTTCCCATCCATCCCCAGGCTCTGTCATGAATTCCCAGTTACAGTCACCATGTCAGCCATAACCCTGGCACCTGCCTAATTTACTGCCTTTCAGCTCCAGTCACACCAAACCCAACCGTGCAAGACCCATCCCAACCAACCCCACAAGCTTTCATGAGCTCAGTTCCTGCTGCCCCAACACCTAATGCCCACCCTGCATTTTAAATATATATATATACTTATTTAATCGCTTCTTGGCCTTTTGGCTAAGATCAAGTGTAAATATATATATATATTTATTTATTTGGCTGTCCTGGATCTTGGCTAGGGATTGGACCTGGGAACCCTTGCCTTGGGAGCACAGAGTCTTAGCCACTGGGCCACCAGGGGAGTCCCTGCCCACCCTAAACTTAAAGGTTGATAACTCCCAAATGAATCTCCCAATATTCTTGTTGCTTTTAGAGACTGCCCGCATTCATTGGTTTTGATTCCATCTTCTATCTTCATAGCCGTCATCCTTGCGTCCCTCTGTGCCTTTCTCCATGCTGGTGGCTCAGATGCTAAAGCGTCTGTCTACAATGCAGGAGACCCGGGCTCAATCCGTGCGTCGGGAAGAGCCCCTGGAGAAGGAAATGGTGATCCACTCCAGTACTATTGCCTGGAAAATTCCATGGACAGAGGAGCCTTGTAGGCTACAGTCCGTGGGGTTGCAAAGAGTGGGACACGACTGAGCGACTTCACTTGACACCTCCTGTGACTGATTCCTGCCATCTAAGGACCCTTGTTGGACTGAGCCCATCCAGATGATCCAGGATTAGCTCCAAATCTCAACTCCAACTGATTAGCAACCTTAATTCTCTCTGCAAATGAATTCCCCTTTGCCATGTAGAATGCCATATGCACAGGCTCCAGGGTGTCTTTGGGGGAACCATTGTTCTGCCTACCACAGGTGCATAGACGAAACCAGATTGGCATGAGTTGGTAAGTGGTGAAACTAGGGGAAAGGTCATTGGGGTGGGGCTGGTTCACCAGAGCGGTTAACAAGCTGCCTAGTGGTTGCAGAGAGTGACTTTGGGCAGAACCTGACATCAGGGGGCTCCTCAAGGGCTGTGGGGCTCTGGGGGTGGGGCTCCTAGCTGTGCTTAAGGTTGAGCATTTCAAAAAGATACTCACCCAGCCAAGCCTGGGGACCAGCCAGCCTGCGGAAGTCAGTCAAGTGATCACCCATCTTGCAGATAAATGTCACCTGCTCACCTAGGCTGAGGCTCCAGGAAGTCACAGAGATGGGAGTCTGCACAGGGAGAACCCAGGGCATGCGGATCCATATGGGCCTGGTTCATGGAAGTTCTTCTCCATGAACACGGAGGCTTCCGTAGCATCCTGGGTTTTACCCTATTCATCTTGATACAGCTTCTGCCTGTCTAGGAAGAGGGTACGGCAGCCATGCTGGTTTTGCAGTTTTAAGAAGTGGTGGGTGACCTGGCACTTCTAGAGCAGTTCAAGGAAAAAGCGGCTCACGCCCTCGAGTCACATTGTGGCAGTGGAAAAACAAGCCCAGAGGCAGGTAGGTGTAGGAGGTCTGCAGATACTTGTTGACCAGGTGGTGGACGGCGGCTTCTGCCTCGGTGGAATGATTCTGATGAATCTGGGAGCTCATGGTTGATCGGTAATAAGGAGTTAAGCTCAAAAAAGATGCTATCTGCTAGTCTTGGTGACCGAGGATAGCTGAGTAGCTGATTCCAAAGATGGCAACTGGAAAAAAAATGTTGGAGGGTGGTGGGAAGCTGGAGGAAGGGGCATCCTTGGGTCTGTTGCATCCAGACACTGTGGAAGAAAAAGGGTCTGTGAGACCACTACGTGCACTCTATAACAGCAGTCCCCAATGTTTTTGGCAGCTTTCGTAGAAGACAGTTTTTCTATGGACCAGTGCAGGGTGGGGGGATGGTTTCAGGATGATTCAAGGGCACTACATTTATTGTGCCCTTTATTTCTACTAGTATTGCGACAGCTCCACTTCAGATCATCATGCATTAGATCCCAGAGGTTGGGGACCCTAGTCTATAAAACCCTTCCAAAGAAAAAATAGGTTCAAGGCTTCATGACATTGGATTTGGCAATGACTTCTCAGCTTGGATGTGATAGCCAAAGCACAGACAACAAAAGGAAAAAAAAATGATATTACAACCAGATTAAAAAATTCTGTGCATCCAAGGACATGATCAATAGAGTGAAAAGAGCTTGGCATGATGGGAGACTACAATTTGCATGTTGTGTATCTGATAAGGAGTTAATATCAGATATATGACATGACTGCTACAATCCAACAACAAAAGCCAAGCAACCCCATTCAAAAATAGGCCAAGGACTTGAATAGACATTTCTGCACTGGAGATTCACAAATAAGCCCATGAAAAGATGTTCCTGGCAGTTGCCAGGAGCTGGGAGGAGGGAGGAATGGGGAATGAGGAGGTTTTGTTTAATGGCTACAGTGTTTCTGTTTGGGAGGATGAAAAGCTCTGGACATAGACAGTGGTGATGGTTACACAACCGTTGTGAGTGTAATTCATGCCACTAAATTAGACACTTAAACATGACTAAAATGGTAAACTGTGTATGATGCATATTTTGCCAAAACTTTGAAAGCCAGTCATTCAGTGTGCTCACAATCATACAATCTGGGTTGAGTTGGACCCACTGGCCTTGTTGTGGTCGCTAGTCATTGGTCATTGCATCAAGCTGAAGGGTCACCTGGGAAATGGGATGGCCAGGGCTCTCTGTCTCTGTGGGGTATCTTCAATAAGTATCTTCAAAAGAGCAGCCTGATTTGTTCTTTTTTAAACTTTATATTTATTTATTTTGTTCTTTTTTAATATGATTTTAAAAAGATACTTAGCTGTACTGGGTCTTTGCAACATGCAAATTCTTAGTTCTGGCATGTGGCATCTAGTTCCCTGACCAGGGATCAAAGCTGGGCCCCCAGCATTGAGAGCTCAAAACAGTGTCTTAGGCACTGGATCACTAGGGAATTCCCAGTGTAACTTTATATTTTAACATACTGGCTGTAGACCCATCTTATTACTTTTCTGTAAAAACAAAAAATCTTTGCTTCTCTCTATTTGTTTCTTCAGGAGACCTTTAGAATAATTGGGTCAATTCCTTTAAAAAATAATCTCACTGGGATTTTGATTGAATTTGCATTAAAACCACAATAGAATTTGGATAGAATTAACATCAGAACAACGTTCAGACTAGTTATCCAGGAAAATAATTAGTCTCTCAAGTATTCAAGGACTCCTTAAAAGAGGCATTTGGGCCTTAGGGGTATGGAATTGGATTACTCATAATCGCTGATCATTGGTACACACTACTGTTACGTGTGCCAATTATTACGCTATTATCTCTTGGATTCAAATTCCCTCCCTTGTGTATCTGGAACTCTGGGACACTGAAAGCCACATTTTTTTCTTTGTCAACAGGCTGTGTTCGACTCTGCCAGTAGGGGGCACCAAAGGGACTGAAGGAAGCCAGGAGACTGGGCTCTTCTGGTTTGCTCGCCGCTTATTTCCTGTCAGTTTTTCCTACTCATCGGTTATCACCCAGCATAGCTTCTTTATCCCAGCTGAGGCATTTCCTTCCTGTAGCAGCTGCTAAGTCTAGTTTGCAGTTTTTCCAAATCTTGCGCACCCTGAGAAATGCCAGTACCATTTTAGCATGCTTTCAGAGAAGGCCCCAGTCCCTGGTGGTCCTCTAAGTTCAGATAACATCTGCACCAGTTGAGCACTCTCCTCTCCTCATTGTCCTCCTCGGATTTCATCTTCGGTGAGCCTCTCACCCAAGTGTTTACTTTTCATAATTCTAACCCATATTCTTTGTTTTTCCTTCACCAGTGTTATTAGCTGCTTCCACTGTCATGAGTTATTACCACTATGATACCACAGGGCTCTCTTCTTGCCTTTTCCGTTTCCTAGTTACCAACTCTTTAGACCTAAGTAATATTTCCTTATATGAAATCATCTCTGTGAAAATAACCAGTGTGATTTCTGTCTCCTGAATATGCCTTGGCTGACATCAATATTTGCAATAGGAAGTGAATTCTCAAATTTGGTTTGGGAAATGGTTTTAGTTGGTTCTTGGGGTTTGAACATAGTGATGAGCTCCTTGTCAAGAAATGGAATGCTAATATTCCACAGTCTGCAGTGGCATCATGGTAAATCATATATTAGCATCCGTCTTGCCTGTTATGAGGTTCCAATTGAAGTCTGTGACTTGAGGGATCAGTGGCTGCTGCAATGAACCATCAGGGCACTAACAATGGCCACAAGGAGAGTGGCCTTCAGTGGCTTCTCAGTGCCCTGACAGGCTTAATGAAAGAACATTATGAGCTCAGGTCTTTGAAATATTGCTTCTATGTTTTGTTTTTTGGCTGCAAAGCATGTGGGATCTTAGTTCCCCAAACAGGGATGGAACCTGTACCCCCTGAGCTGAGATCTTTAAACTCTCAGCTCCAATCACATTCAGAGAACTAATGAGCTTCCATGGAAACCCTAAAAGAATTTCACATTTCTTGTAAACACAGGGTCAACATGGCTGAAAATCCAACACAAGCTGTAGCTGTATGGGTTCCAGAATTACATACCAAGTTGAATTAAAAACCTTGCTAAGTCTCCGATAGGAAGGTTGGGGCATTGATTGGGAAGGAGTGGAAGCCTGAGACTTACAATGGGAACATCTGATTGAACACAGCCAAATTTGAGACTTTTGAACTTTCTTTGTTCCCACTTCTCCACAATGGCTATCAATTCATTCTTGACTCCCCTTTCAAGCAGAACTCATCAGAAGAGCGTACCATCATCGAGATCCCATCGGCTGAGGATCAAGTCAGAGTGAGCACAGGTGCTGGTGCGTGGTGTGTGCAATTTTACTCTCTTTTGGTGCCAAACAGGAGACTGAATTCATGCCAGCATGAGGGGCCATTTATTGCTCAGGGGTTGGGCCCCCACGTTTTGGGGGAGTTCCGCCACCACTTCCTCCCCCCATTGTCCCTGTGGACCCCTCAAGTGGCAGGTTGCTGAGCTGATCGTGAAGGGAGCACATTTTCAAATGTAGATAGTCCAGAGCGGCCACCTTCTCCCTGTAATGAGACAGTGGGCAGTTAGTGCTGGTGAGGCCAGAGGCCTTGGGGCTGAAGTGGAAGGTGGGGGTGACTCAGGCCCTTTCCCCAAGACCTCACCCTCCTCCCATGCCCTCAGCCTCCTTCCTCACTCCGGCTTCATCTTGTCTGTCAGCAGCAGGTTCTTGGCCCGCGAGGCTTCGTCTTGGGCCAGCCGAAGGGTGGAGCTCAGGGCCTCTGCCCTGACGTGTTTGGCCAAGGCCTGGCGCTCCAGCTCCTGGGGAGAGGAGCGTAGGCGCCGCTGGGCTTGCTGGACTGGGCTGGGGGTGGAGGGGGGATCTGGATCGCGAAACGCAAGGGGTAGGGTCCCCTGGGGCCCACATCCCCCTCCAGGAGTATCCCATCATGCCTTGAGCCTGAGGCTGACCCCAGCATCCCACAGTGCACGGGCCTTCCTGATTCCCTTGTCCACTAGACTTGTATCTGTCCCACCATCTGCCCTCTATTGATTGCATTGGCCTTCTTTGTTCTTGTAAGCACTAAATCAGCATCTGTCACATTGTTCCTTCCTGCCCATGAGCCATCATGTGCTTGACGTCTGGGCGGCCCCCATCTCTCATCATGTGGTGACCGTCTACATCCCATAATTCACAAGGCCCCACACCTCCTGTCTATCAGGACTCTCTGTCCCAATAATAGGCCTCAGTGCTCTGGTGCCCTGTGTCCCACAGTGCACCAGGCCCCAGGTCCTTTACTGCCTCATTTGTCCGTCTTACCCTCTACAACTCATATCCCATCACACATTAGGCCAATATCCCATAATATACTAGATCGCTATGTTTCAGAATTTACACCAGCCTCAGATTCCACCTGCTGTTGCACCTGTGTCTGTGTGCAATGCCTCAGGAAGGGCTGTGGTTCCATTTCCCATAATGCGTTAGCTTACTGTGAGCTGTATTCACTGGTCCCCCGTCTGACCGCAATGATCCCATATAATGCATTGCCTCTCAAGGTTCATAGAAAATCAGGCTTATGTTTCACAAAGCTATAGACTGGTATCTGTCTTCTCTGTTCCACAAAGCACCAGATCCAGGTTCCATGATGCTTTGGGCCCAAGCTTCCATAATGATTGACCTATGACTCACTAACAACCAAACTGCTCTCCACCCCCCGCATTCTGACATATCAGAGCCAAGCGTTCCCCCAACACCTGCTGCCCCCAGCTCACCCTTCCCATCCTGCCACACACCAGCAGTATCCTTGTGCCTGGGGCTCCCCTCCCCCTGCCCTGACCACAAACTGGACCATGGTGGCCCATGGTCCTTGGTACCAGAATCTTCTTGTGTAGCCTCTGGCAGCTGGGGCAGGCAGGAGCCAGGCCTCTCTGCTTCACCTCATCCACTAGCGGGGTCAGCGCTCGTTCCAGCAGCTGCTGTAAGGACTCCGTGGACAACTGCTGCCCCTGGCTGGGGAGGGGTAGTCACCAGATGAAAGAGGCCTCAGACCAGGATGGCCCAGGCCTACCTGCTTTCACCCAGGCCACCTTCCCAACATGCACGGTGGCCAGACTACAGTGCGTCAGGTGTACTTTGGATTCCACAGCATGGGGAACTCCCACAGTGCCTGGGGGTTTCCACTCCCGACAGCAGATGGCCCTCAGCACATCAAACCTCACATTTCTCACAATGCACTAGTTAAAATTGATCCCACATTGTACTGGAAGTGCCCCCACCGTTCCTAATACAGGTTAAACATGGTATCCGGTGCCTCTCCAATACCCCAAGGTCTCACACTTCCCTACAGTGCACTGGGCAACTCTGCCTCCCACCAGTACCACTGCCCAACTTTCCCATGATGCACTTGGAAAGCCAGGATGCTCGAAACAAAGCAAGACTTTCTCGTGTTCCACAAAACACTGACTTCACCGTGTGGGGAAGGGAAGAAGAAATGTGACTCCCCAAATGCAGCAAGACTGGCCCATCCTATAATGTGCGGGGCTGCCCTGTCTCCCACAGTGCATTTGCTTCTCCATTCATGCTAAAGTCTCATCTCCTTTGATGCTGTGTCCTCAATACGACACAGAATGCACCTGGAGCCAGGCACTGCCCCCTTACCTGGCACAGCGGGTACAGGAGCTTTGGGCTCCCCGATCCAGGTTCATAGAGAGGTCAGACACTCTCCGGGAGCTCTGAAATTGCCGTCCAAGCTCCTCCAGAATTGGTTTCACTGGGCCCAGCCCCTCCAGTTCGCTCCTCAGTGAAGCCACAGACACTGCAGACCGCTCCACCCTGAAATGTGAGAATAAGCAGTGCAGTGAGGTTGCCTCTCAAAGAGAATACAGGCGTCCTCTGATTTCTCAAAGGTCTCTTTATCCCAGTCCATTTTTAGGAAATACTTACATTAGTACCTGTTTTCACTAATCAAAAGAAATCGGAAAAGGATTTTTGCTTTTATGAAAAAAGCACAAAGCATTCGTTTTGTAGCAAGCTCTTGTTGTTCATTTGCTATGTTGCATCCGATTCTTTACAACCCATTGATTGCAGCAGGCCAGGTTTCTCTATCTTTCACTATCTCCTGGAGTTTGCTTAAACTCATGTCCATTGATTCGGTGATGCCATCCAACCAACCATCTCACCCTCTGTCACTCTCTTCTCCTCCTGCCCTCAATTCTTCCCAGCATCAGGATCGTTTCCAGTGTGTTGGCTCTTCGCACCAGGTAGCCAAAGTACTGGAGCTTCAGCTTCAGCATCAGTTTCCTTCCAATGAATATTCTGGGGTTGATTGANGCCAGGATGCTCGAAACAAAGCAAGACTTTCTCGTGTTCCACAAAACACTGACTTCACCGTGTGGGGAAGGGAAGAAGAAATGTGACTCCCCAAATGCAGCAAGACTGGCCCATCCTATAATGTGCGGGGCTGCCCTGTCTCCCACAGTGCATCTGCTTCTCCATTCATGCTAAAGTCTCATCTCCTTTGATGCTGTGTCCTCAATACGACACAGAATGCACCTGGAGCCAGGCACTGCCCCCTTACCTGGCACAGCGGGTACAGGAGCTTTGGGCTCCCCGATCCAGGTTCATAGAGAGGTCAGACACTCTCCGGGAGCTCTGAAATTGCCGTCCAAGCTCCTCCAGAATTGGTTTCACTGGGCCCAGCCCCTCCAGTTCGCTCCTCAGTGAAGCCACAGACACTGCAGACCGCTCCACCCTGAAATGTGAGAATAAGCAGTGCAGTGAGGTTGCCTCTCAAAGAGAATACAGGCGTCCTCTGATTTCTCAAAGGTCTCTTTATCCCAGTCCATTTTTAGGAAATACTTACATTAGTACCTGTTTTCACTAATCAAAAGAAATCGGAAAAGGATTTTTGCTTTTATGAAAAAAGCACAAAGCATTCGTTTTGTAGCAAGCTCTTGTTGTTCATTTGCTATGTTGCATCCGATTCTTTACAACCCATTGATTGCAGCAGGCCAGGTTTCTCTATCTTTCACTATCTCCTGGAGTTTGCTTAAACTCATGTCCATTGATTCGGTGATGCCATCCAACCAACCATCTCACCCTCTGTCACTCTCTTCTCCTCCTGCCCTCAATTCTTCCCAGCATCAGGATCGTTTCCAGTGTGTTGGCTCTTCGCACCAGGTAGCCAAAGTACTGGAGCTTCAGCTTCAGCATCAGTTTCCTTCCAATGAATATTCTGGGGTTGATTGATTGGTTTGATCTCCTTGCTGTCCAAGGGACTCTGAAGAGTCTTCTCTAGCACCACAATTGGAAAGTATCATTCTTCTGCGCTCAGCCTGCTTTTACAGAAGCAGGACACACTGCAAGCAGTGAGTGGAGCCACCAAGCTCCTCCTCTGAGAACTACACTCTATCTAGGCATCAAGCCACCATATCTTTGAACTGTGTTCTGTGGGCATCTGTGCTTTACCTCAATTTATTCTGTGCATCTGTTGGCAAGATGTATTCTAAGGTAGTTGCTTCTTCTTTATGCTATTCTGGCTTACCAAAGGTTTCACAGGAATCGCTCTACTTTTGTATAGCAGAGTGAAGGCCCAGCAAGGCTCCACCCAAGATTAGCCCAGTATCTCTGCCTCCCTCCGTACAGTTTGCAATACCTCGCCACATGCGCAGCCTCTGCTCTGACTGGTCCATCTTTTTTGTTTTTTTTTTCTTTTATTTCGGGAATGCCTCTCCTTGTTCTCTAACTGGTTTGTCCTGTTCCCATTTGCCTCCCCTTGCCCTCTTAAGGTACAGTGAAAGTGAAAGTTGCTCAGTCGTGTCTGACTCTTTGCGACGCAAGGGGCTATACAGTCCATGGAATTCTCCAGGCCAGAATACTGGAGTGGGTTGCCATTTCCTTCTCTAGGGTATCTTCCCAACCCAGGGATCGAACCCAGGTCTCCCACATTGCAGGTGGATTCTGTCCCAGCTGAGCTACCAGGGAAGCCCCTCTTTTGTAGGGCTCCGCCCCTCAGTCCTTAGGTAGAAAGCACCCCTCCCTCCTCTCTAATTGGGGCCCCCACCTGTCGGTACTACAGTCTCCGCCCGATTGACTCCAGCTGATTGGCCCACCCCTTCACTCAAGGCTCCGCCCTCCCAGGTTCCCACAGTGCTCTTGGGTGGGCCCTTACATGGTGCATAGCTCGTCCGCCCGGCCCCGCAGCTCCTGCAGGCCCCGCGCGGTCTGTGCCTGCTCGCGCTGCGCCCGCTCCCACTGGCCCAGAAAGCCGTCGAGCCTGCCACCCAGACCCCCGAGCAGCCGTAGGGCCTCCTGCACGGCTCCCTCCTCCTGATGCCACCGGGCGGTCAGCGAAGACACCTCCCTCCTGTAGGGGCAGAGGTAAGGAACCCGGCCACGCTAAGTTTGGACACGCCCCGTCCGCCTAGCCAGAGGCTCCGGATCCACCCAGTCCCCGAATTCTCCCGTCCTGTCCATGTCTTGGAATGCTCTCACGTCCCCCAGAACCCGGCCCGGAAAGAATCCCCTTGTTAGATATCCTGGCCTTCTCTCCTCCTGCCTCCCAGCCCTGCATCGACTGCTCCAGACACTGCCTCCTCAAGATACCACTCGCCCCAACCCTGTCCCCGAGTTTGGAGCCAACTGCCTGCCACCTTCCCAAACTTCGCCCACCTCATTTTCACGGGCCTCCCTGCCACCAGTCCTATACTCTACTCACTTCTTCGAAGTCCTGCCCTTTCGGGTCATGGCCCCATACTCCTTCCTAGGCGCTTCGAGGCTCCACCCCCCGGGCCCATCTCGAGATCCCACTCACCTCAGCTCCTCCAGGCCGGCAGAGACCTTCTGCAACTCCTGTTCGCTCACGATGGGGCCCTCCCCTGCCCGGGGCCCCATTCCCCAGCCGCCTGAGGCCAAGCCTCGCGGTCGCAGGGGTTCGTCGGGGCTCCCGGGCGGACCGGAGCAGCCTAAGGGCTGGGTGACGGGGCCCAGGCCGTGCCTGGAGAGGCCAGCCTCCAGCTTCTGCTCCAGCTCCTGCAGCTCGGCCTCCTGCCTCCTAGGAGTCTCATCCTGCAGTTGCTGCTGGAGGTAGCGCAGCTTCTCCTGGGCGGGGAAGGCAGGCAGGGTTAGCTCGAGCATCCGGCCCCTTGCCTCCCACCACCGCCACCTCCACCCCCAGATCCGCCCAATGAATTCCTGACAGTAGAAAGTAAATGGATGTGGGGACCTGATTAGGGAGGGAGGTTCTATTCGACGCCCAGCTGGAGTCCCAACTCACCTTAACCTCTAAATGCCTGCCTCTCTGTCTCCGTCTAGCCCTCCACCCCAACTCTAATCCTCCATAGGCCTCAAACTCCAGTTCCTCCTGTTTAGGAAGAACAACTGAAGCTTTTCCAACATTCTGTTGGGAAATCAGTGGGCGTGTGGGCAGGACAGGCATTCCCACCCACTCCAAGTCTGACATGAATTCCTCTCCCTGGGACCTGAATATGACTGTGCGTGGAGAAGTATGACTATGAACACGAAGGAGCAGGGTGGTGGTGGTGGTGGTGGTGGTTGGTAGGGCGGGAAGTCCTACCCGAAGTCCACCTCGAGTACCTCACGTTCTTGAGTAACTTCCTCAAACCCTTAGACCCCCTCCGCCTTACCTCCAGCAGGGCAGAATTCTGCTTCAGGACGTTGGTTTTTATTTCGGCGTCTTCCACCGACCGGGTCACCTTCCGGCAGTTCTCCTGGGTCAGGACACCAGGGCAGGGGCCCTGCCTTCCCATTCCGGTTCCGTCTCCCAACCCTTATCCTCGTTATTTTCCATGCAGGCTCCACCCCCCTCAACTGAGACATGCCCACTTCTTCTGCAAGGACTGCCTCCGCCCTTGGTTCGCTTGGGTGAAGGGCGGTTCGTTCTGGGACTTCTCCTGTGCTCCCTGTCCGCTTGCCCCCATCTCTCTCCTGTCAACCACTCCACTCCTCCCCATTTCCTCTCACCCTCTTCCCACTCCTGCTCCCTTCTTTCCGCCCAGCTCCTGCCCCTCAGCAGCTCACCTTGAGTTGACTACAGTACCCTTCTAGTTCTTCCGCCTCTTGCCGCCTTCTCTCTAAATTCTCACTCAGCACAGAGCACTCACTCTGGAGCATGGAAGAGGGGAGGGGTTAGCCAGGGCCTCCAAGGGACACCCCGTGGGGAGGAGAGGTGGGCACATCCCTTTCCCTTCTGAGCCTCAGTCTCCCCCAACTGGGCTATGGGTGCAGTGAGCTGGAGGGTAGCTCAAATAAGGGGAATATGGCCCCAGAAGAAGAGGAGGTGCTGGTGAGGGACGGGGTGGCCCTCACACCTGCAGCGTCTGCACGTGCTGGTTAACCCGGGTGGTCTTCTCCTTCAAACTGGTGATGGAATCTTTGGCACGCACCAATCCACTGTTGACCCCACTCTGGGGAAGAACCAGAGACAGCCAGGGGTCAGTGGGTGTAGGGGAGCAAACCCCAACCCCAAGAGAAAGTCGTAAAACTGGCTTTACACCTGGATTCTGCCCTGGAATAGCTGGTGGAATTGGGGGCCAGGGCTGCGCCTCTTTGATTCTCGGTGTTCTTGCTCCATTAAGCCAGGGGGCAGACTTTTTTTTCTGCTTAGTGGATGGGAAGAAAAATAAGTAGGATCTAGGAGGGAGTGGGGGGTGGGGGGTTGCTGAGACATGTGGGAGAAGGAGGATGTTCTTAACCTGAGATAAATGCCTTTGGGTCCAGAGACATAAATAAGATAAACTGTTAAAACACATGCCCTGTCTTTCTCTCCAGGCAGTGGANTGGATGGGAAGAAAAATAAGTAGGATCTAGGAGGGAGTGGGGGGTGGGGGGTTGCTGAGACATGTGGGAGAAGGAGGATGTTCTTAACCTGAGATAAATGCCTTTGGGTCCAGAGACATAAATAAGATAAACTGTTAAAACACATGCCCTGTCTTTCTCTCCAGGCAGTGGAGAATTCTAAAGATAACCCACTTTCCAAATATAAGCACTCACTATGCACCAAGTCACGCACTTCCCCACATTTTCCCATTTATTCCCCACAACCGCACCTCTTAAGGTTATTTTGGCACATTTTGCAAGGGAGGCAAATGAGGCCCAGAGAGGGGGTGTCCTTTGTATTCCCAGGTACATGGTACGTGAGGTGCCCTTGTCAGAATTTATACTCAGAACCATTTTTTTAAACCATGATGCCGTGCGGCTGCTGATCATAGCTACCTTATATCATCATAAAATGCTTTGTGACCCCTGTCAAAAAAACTGGCTCAGGAAGGCTGCATGTGACAGGATCTCCACTCTCCTGTCTTCCACATTTATAGAAGAGTTAGCCTGGCACATGACTGCCCAGCCAAAGACTACATTTCCCAGGTGCCCTTGCAGCTGGGCAAGCCCATGTGACTAAGTTCTGGCCAATGGAATATGCGTAGGAATAATGTAGGCAATTTCCAATTCATGCCTTTAATAAAAGAAAGTAAGGGATATACCTCCCTTTCTCCCCATGATGTTGATGGCTAAAGCCAAGGCAGCCATCTTGAACTATGAGATGGAGAACACAAGATAAAAGAATATTGAATTCTCAACCCTGTTAAGCTGCCATACTCAATTCCAACCACTTTCAAATACTTTACATGTGAGAAGGAGAACGTTTTCCACCTTGTTTAAACTATGCTACTTTGGGGACTTCCCTGGTGCTCCAGTGGCTCAGATTCTGTGCTTGAGTTCAATCCCTGGTCAGGGAAGTAAGATCCTCCAGACTGCAACTAAGAGATTGCATAAACACATGCCACAACTGAAAATATCCTGAGAACAGTAACTAAAGACCCTACATGTCACAAGGAAGACCCAGTGCCGCCAAATAAATATTTAAAAAACCCAACACTGCTACTTTGTGTCTTTTTTGTTATAGCAGCCAAACTTGTGACTTAATAACTGAGCCTCCAGAACCCTGAGGGCTCTGACCTGCTATACGTGAGATGTTTATGTCAGCAATAAACTATCTTGCTTCCACCAGACATTTTGGTTTCCTTTCACAGCTGCTTAAGTAATACACAAAGAGAAAAGAGAACAAGCTTCCTCCATTGTAAAATGGGAACAACTTCACATTTCTTGCACAACTGCTCTGGATAAATACCATGATAAATACTGTATCAAGGTGATATCAGCAAAATAGAGGAGTTGGAAACCCCCAAATTCCACCCCTCGATGAAAACAATGAAAAAAAGTGACCAAAACTGACTCAAGTCATTGGGAAGATTACAACAATCATAAATATATATGCACCTAATAGAGTTTCAAAACATATGTATCAAAAACTAACAGAATTGGGAATTCCCTGGCAGTCCAGGGGCTAGGACTCCGTGCTTTTACTGCCGAGGGCCCAGATTCAGTCCCTGGGTCAGGGAACTAAGATCCCACATGCTGCATGGCACAGTGCCCTTCCCTCCCCCCTCAAAAAGAAAGAATGAATTGAAAACTAGAAAGTAGATCAGCAAAGAGACAAGGCTTGAACAACACTATAAACCAACCAAACCAAACAGACATCTATAGAACATAACACGCAACAGCAGAACACACATTCTTCTCAAGTGGAATGAAACATTCTTCATATGGTCAAGGACAGACCCTAAAGGATACGAAGACGAAGTGTGCTTTCTGACCTCAAAGACTTCAGTAGGATGAAATTAGGAATCCAACACAGAAAGAAATTTGAGGAACTCACAAGTATTGATATATGGAAATTAAACAACACACGCTCATAAATAATGGGTGGAAGAAGAATCACAAGAAAAAATTATACTTTGGAATGAGAGGAAAATGAAAAAAGATTACAGTGGAGAAAATGAAATAGAACAGTAGAGAAAAATCAGCAAGCCGGAAGTTTTTTTTTTTTTTTTTTTTTAAGGTCGACAAAATTGCCAAATTCTTGGCTAGAATGACTATAAAAAAGAGGAAGAATACTCAAATCACTAAAATCAGGAAGGAAAAAGGGGACANCTGGGGGCCTGGACCCTGGGTCTGAGGGGGGAGGGGCTGGGGGCCTAGACCCCTGGGTCTGAGGAGGGAGGGGCTAGGGGCATGGACCCCTGGGTTTAGGGGAGGAGGGGCTGGAGCTGGACCCCTGGGTCTGAGGAGGGAGGGCTGGGGCTGGACCCCTGGGTCTGAGGAGGAAGGAGCCAGAAATGTAGACTGCTGGGCTGAAGGTCAGTTAGCCACAAGCCCCCACCTCCTTCCCGCCACCCAGGGTTACCTGTTCATCTCGGTGCTGGTGAACTCCAACTCCGAGCTGATCCGGCTCATCAACAATGCCATCAAGAACGACCTGGCCAGCCGCAACCCCACCTTCATGTGCCTGGCCCTGCACTGCATCGCCAACGTGGGCAGCCGCGAGATGGGCGAGGCCTTCGCCGCGGACATCCCTCGCATCCTGGTGGCCGGGTGAGGCGCCGGGGACTCAGCAGGAGGGGCGGGCTAGACGAGCCCCACCCTAGTTTGAGGGTCCGAGAGGCTGTGTCTCCTGCCCAGGTCTCCCAGCCGCGACGTGGGGGTTGCTCTGGGCTTGGTGACAGCCCCGTGCCTGTCTCCTGTCATCTCACCAGTCCAATTCAGCCTTGTAAGGCAGCTCCCCAACAAAGCCAGTGGGCTGTCTGTCTAACTGACCTTTTTTTTTTTTCATATTTATAAATTATTGCTTATGTACCATAAGAAAAAATAAGGTCAAAAGTACAGTTAAAAAAAGTAGAAATTTGTTACTATTTATTAATAACTTACTATTCTTGGTAAGAACTAGAAAAATGTATTGTTGCAAATAAGAAGCAGTTGAAAGGCTTGGAGAGTTTCTTAGGCATTTTCCTTTGACTCTCATACAACCTTGGTTACCATGTGGTATAAGATAAACCAATATAAAAGGAGTGAAATAACCTTTTTATAAAAATAATAGAAAGCACAGGTCTAGTAATGAGAAACACTGGAAATAAATATAACAATAGTGTTAGTTGCTCAGTTATGTCTGACTCTTTGCGACACTGTGGACTGTAGCCCGCCAGGCTCCTCTGTCTGTGGAATTCTCCAGCAAGGATACTGGAGTGGGTAGCCATCTTGCAAAATGAATTAAATGACTTTTTGCTCACAGGAATGAAGGGGCTATCACTGAATGTAATAAAACTTGCAAAATTTCTGATTGACCTTTAACATCTGGTAAAGAAGAGGCAGGAGCTTAAATTATGTCGGTGACAGCCTTCCAGAACTTTTGCCCCTTTTCCATTCATTCATTCAACAATCATCTATTGGGCATCTGTGTGTGAGGCACCGTGCTCACTGCTGGGGACGTGGCCATGACCAGAGGCAGACACGCTCATCCTCCTCCTGGTGTTCACGGGCCAGAGGTGGGAGACAGACATTGAATAATTGCAGGATGAAACGTGTTACTTCCTCTCAGAACCCTGCTGTGGGGCACAGGAGCCTAAGGGCATTTAGTGGGAGCATCTGAACTAGGCTGGGGGTCGGAGGGCTTCTCAGAGGAAGTGGCATTAGGTTGAGACCTGGGTGAGGAGGAGGAGCAGTTGGCTGTGGAAAAAGAAAAGGCATGAAGGTTAGTGATCAGCCTGTGATCTATCTAAAGCAGGAGGGCGTTGAGCAATCATTTCTTGAGTACCTGCAAAGTCCCAGGCTCTGTTCTGGGCGTTGGAAGGCAGGAGGGAGCTGGGGGAACAGTTGTCCTCACCCTCGTGGAGCTGGCATCTGAGAGGGGCTCCAAAGACCAAACGCATAGGCAGAGAAGTGAGTTGGGTTCAGACAGGGACAGCTACACTGAAGGAAACAAAACGGGTGGCAGGATGCGGGGATGGCTGCTTAGACCAGACTCATCACGGAGNCAGTTGTCCTCACCCTCGTGGAGCTGGCATCTGAGAGGGGCTCCAAAGACCAAACGCATAGGCAGAGAAGTGAGTTGGGTTCAGACAGGGACAGCTACACTGAAGGAAACAAAACGGGTGGCAGGATGCGGGGATGGCTGCTTAGACCAGACTCATCACGGAGGGTGTCTCCACGGAGGGGCCGCCGTGCGACTGGAGGCGGGAACGAGGAGGAGAAAACAATTAGAAGCATTGGAAGACGCGCTCCAAGCCAAAGGAGCAGTAAGTGTAAAGCCCCGGGTAGGCATGAGCTTTGTATTGGGTTAGCCAAAAAGTTCACTTGGGTTTTTCCATAGCGGTGTTTGGATTTTATTCTGATCGAAATGGGAAGCAATTGGTGTGTTTTGAGCAGGTAAAACCATGGCTGTTTTGAAATGGATTTTGCTTAGGGCATTTGCTGAACTGGGTGAACTTGGGTATTGGTTTTGGGGCCCTGCAGCCTCTGGGAACATAAGACAAAGCCTGTTCAAGCAGAGGCTCCAGAGGCCACACTTCAAAGTAAGGGTGACCTAGAAATAAGTCCCCTTAGGGACTACAGGCAGAGTTACCCCTTTCAAGTCTTGGCATGAAACAGGCCACAGCACTGGTTTTCAGCTGAGTTTCCCTTTCCTGGATCATCCATAGATCCGTAAGCCAAGCTTTAGTTTAAAGTGATACATACTGCTAGTACCCTGGTGCCTGACAGACGCAAACAAGTCTTTTTCTGGAGAAAGCCATCTTCACCACAAGCCTCTATGATCTCCCTAGATGAAGCTCCAGGTTACATGAGAAGCTCACGGTTGAAAATCACTAAATGCAGGCTGCAAGGCGCCATGAAGGAGAGCCAGCAAAAAGAAAATGGAAAATAACAGTTGAATTGGAGTTTTCAGGGAATTCCGTGTTCGTCCAGTGGCTAGAGCTCAGCATTGTCACTGCCAAGGGCCCAGGTTCAATCCCTGGTTGGGGAACTAAGATCTCACAAGCCACGATATACAGCCAAAAAAAGAATTGGGAGTTTCATAAAGAAAATAAATGTTTTAGTTTATCAGCAGAGTAGACAGAACCAAAACAGGGATTGGAAATAGGCAAAGGAACTGGATATGTTAATCAGAATACAGCCTAGAGAAGCAAAGAGATGGAAAAATTTAAGAGAGCCTAAGAATCAAGGGAGATCCAGTCTAACAACACCGTTTAGAGTTCTAGAAAGAGAAAAGGGAGAGAATCGTAACAGAGACAGTGTTTGAACAGATGACGGCTAAGAAGATAGAAGGATCATATGCGAGAGCTTGATCCTGAGATTCAGATAGCCTAGAGACTGTAGGGGGCGCCAAGCCTCCTCGGGGCTCCTCCCACACACAGGCCCACCTGCCTCGGGGCCTCCACAGGCTCTTGGCTCTGCCCGGAGCATCTGTGTAGATTTTTAGGGTTTTCTTGCAGTTTTCTGTTGACCCAGTCCCTTATCAGTGAGGCTTTTGTGCTAAACACCATCCCCAGAGCTCCTGTGCTAGCTGGCCCCGGAGCACTGAACCCAGACGGTATCTGTTGTAGGATGGGGCTGCCCTGGTAAGAACATAAGCTCTCTGAGGACCCAGTTTAGAGCAATTTGCCCACCACTCTGCCCAGTATTCTTGCCCGGAAAATCCCACGGACAGAGTCTGGTGGGCTACAGTCCACAGAGTTGCAAAGAGTCAGATGCGACTGGGCTACTGAGCACGCACACACAGTCCACAGTGCCTTCCGGAGTGCCCGGCGCCCAGTAGGTGCTCAGATAAGCAGGCGGTGACTGAGTGAAGGCGCAGAGCCACGCTTGCCCTGCCTGTGACCCCGTGAGGTCACTGAGATGCAACCCATTTTGCAGAGGAAGAGACGGAGGCCTGGTGGGCAGTGAGGGTAGCCTCAGAGGGTTCCTGGGAGGCTCTTGCTGCCTCTCACTGGACACCCTTCCCGGGAGGGGTGAGAGGAGGAGGGAGTGCAGGGCTGGGGTCGCACTGAGCCCCCCCACCCCACTCTGTGTGCCCACAGGGACAGCATGGACAGCGTGAAGCAGAGCGCGGCCCTGTGCCTGCTGCGGCTCTACAAGGCCTCACCCGACCTGGTGCCCATGGGCGAGTGGACGGCCCGCGTGGTGCACCTGCTCAACGACCAGCACATGGTGAGGCCCCTGCCCCACCCTGGGCACCCCCGGGCACCTGAGCCCCCTGTCTCTGTCTGTGACACCACACCTTCCTGGCTGCCCGGGGTCCTGTCCAGTGTCCCCAGCATCCATCACTCACCCCGCCCCTCAGAGAATATCCAGCCTCTGTTTCTGACACCCAGAGTGGCCCCCACGTCCCAGCGCCTGCCCAGCCAGTGTAGAGATGCGGACCGCTGTCCCCTCCCCGATGCCCCAGTCCCGTGAGGGCCCTGAGCTGCCTCTGCCCTGCCCCCCGCAGGGCGTGGTCACGGCCGCTGTCAGCCTCATCACCTGTCTCTGCAAGAAGAACCCGGATGACTTCAAGACGTGCGTCTCCCTGGCCGTGTCTCGCCTGAGCCGGGTAGGTGTGGTGTCCGCGCTGACTGTGGGAAGGTGGCCCTGGTCAGGTGCCTGTCCCCTGGGCACCCCTCTGGTCCGCCCTCGCTCTGCCTGAGAGACCACCCAGCCCGGCAGTTAAGAACACAGGCTTGGAGCGGAGTTCATCCCTGCTCGGCCACTCCCTGGCTGTGTGGCCCTAGGCAAGTGACGTCACCTCTCTGGGTCTCGTTGGCCTCATCTGTTCAACGGGATGATTCCAGGAGCCTGCCTCACAGCATAGCTGCTGTGAGTTAACCTGTACAGAGTGTGAGCACAGGGCCCAGTGTGCCGGCAGCTCCCAGCAAGGGAGGTTACTCTCCTGTCTCCCTCCCTCTTGCGCCCTCTTGTTTCCTCCTGCTGCTTCTCCTCCTTCTCTTTCTCATGCGTCTTTCTTTCCCTCCTTTCTGCTTCTCACCACCTTTGCCCCTATCCTGGGCGCATGCCCCAAGGCTGCTTCTGTGCCCAGCTCTGTGCGGGCTGACAGTGGAGACACAGATGAGTGAGACCCTGCCTTCTGGGGCTTCCTGTCCAGGTCAGAGGAGGGATGCATTGCAGGACAGGCCAACACAGGCACAGATTATCATAAAAGGGACAGTGTGTACGGTCATGGAGATAGCAAGGATATTGTAGGCCCCCAAAGAAGGCACTCCACCCAGCCTAGATGTCCAGGAAGGCTTCCTGGTGGAGGTGATCTTTGCCTGAGTTGACACTTGGAGTAAATAAAAACATTTCCTGAGCAGATAAAGAGAGGCCTGGGTTCTCAAAGAGAACAAAGCATCAGCTCATTTATCCAGCCACATTTTTCATTCACTCACCACACATTTTAATACTCCCATGGGCCACACTTGGTAGGAGAGACAGTGACAGTGGAGGAGGGGCAGCTACTGTCATGGAGGGGGCTCAGAGCAGGATGAGGCTTGCCTCCTGGAGAAGGGGTTTTCACGGTTGCATGGGAGTTTGCCGTGAGGACAGTGAAGTCACACACTCTTTCACCAATTCCCCCACCCCTTCGCTGAGCCCTTCTCTTGTCTGACTGTGTGGTAGGCCCAGGGACCCAGGAAAGGATCAGATTCAGTTCCTGTTCCTGAGTAGCTTCCGGTGTTGGAGGAGAGCCACAAGGGAGCACGCTCCAGGGAGCTGGTGAGGTCCAGCTGCTAGTGGAGGTGGCCCAGGGTGCTGTGAGCTGCCGAGCTGGCGTCAGGCGTTCACAGAAGGGGATAGATTGGCCAAGATTCCCTGCCCACTCAACACCAGCTCTACTTGGAAGAATCGACCAGCCCTAGCTTGAGCTTAGATCTACCCGGTCACATTCTGTGTCCCCAAGGCTTCCTCACCACCCTCCCTGAGCCTCCAGTTTCTGCTCCATAAAGGTTCACGCTGTGACAGCCACCCCTCCCCATGCCCCTGCCCGCCCCTCTCTGCCCCCAGATCGTCTCCTCGGCCTCCACTGACCTCCAGGACTACACCTACTACTTTGTGCCGGCGCCCTGGCTCTCCGTGAAGCTCCTGCGGCTGCTGCAGTGCTACCCGCCACCAGGTACCAACAAGCCCACACGGGCGGGGGTCTGGGGGCCTCCGACCCCAAGGCTGGCCAGGGGGCGGGGCGCCAGTGGTCTGTGTCCAGATTTCCCGGAGGCTGGCCTGGTGTCTGCAGCCCCTGATCCGAGGCTGCAGCGGGGGCAGTGCCGAGCCCACGGCCCGCTCAGGCTCTGGGATGAGTATGTTGTCGAGGCAGTGAGGGGCCGGGGTGGGGGGCACCTGCAGCAGGGAGCCCTCCCTCCAGCCCAGGGAATGGACAGATCGCCATTGCTTCCCCTGCCGTGGGCCAGGGGCCCTATAAAGCCAGACTCACGCCTCGGCCCTGGAACGTTGGGGCTCTTGTCACCTCTCTCTTACAGATGAGGAAACTGAGGCTTAGAGGGGGGGCTTGCCCAGCAGATCAAAGTATAACCCCAGTCTGTGTGATAGAAGTCAGCATAGCTCTGTTGGGGTTTTCACGCCCTCAGTGCTTGTGGTCATGAGCACTGGTGTGGATGAAGGGCCTGCAGTGAGCAGGTGCTGTACCAGGGTGGCCAGCTGCCCCCCGCAGAGCTGGCGAGGGGCAGCTGTCTCGGAAATGGGGGCTTGGAGATGAGGGCATCTTTCCAGGCTCTGGGCAGTGACAGAGAGCAGCAGAGCCTGAGTCCATGCACGTAACCCCTTCCCTCTGCCGCATGGGCTGGGCTCCCCCGGAACGTCCCGATCCTCAGCTGTCTTACCTCACAGAGCAGTTTCAAGCACCTATGCTGAGGTGCTCGGCACATAGTAGGTGCTTGAGAAACGGTGCCTTTGGATTCAGCCAGGGTGCTGGGTGCCCGCTGGGGATGGTGGCTGGTGTGCAGCCCTGAATCTTGTAGCCAGTGTAGCAGAGTGTATGAAGAATGACACAAGAGGCCCTTCTCAGCCTGTGAAGCCAGGGATGCATTTTGTTGTGAGTCCCTGGGGAAGGCTCTTCCCAAGCTGAGCTGCTTTGCTTACCCCTTAAGAAAAGGTACAGTTAGAGCCTAAGCCTCACCTCATAATTTTGGGGTGGGCCCAGAGCGAGCTTAAAAAATACAGTCCAGGACTGCAAATTAACTATGATTACGTCTGTCGTTTTTTGCCCCACATCTGGAATAGTTGTGCCTCCCATTGCCTGTTTTTTAAAAAACGCGAGAGTTTTGTGTTGTGGTATGTGGAAAGTTCTGGATTCAGCTGATCACTCCCTAGGTCCTTTAGCTGGTTTTCTGTCTCGTGAATTTTCTGATAGATCTGGGTGCCACATTCTTTGCTGGAACAGTTGCCAGCTGTTGTGTCCACTTGGGGTCACCTCACAGGCAAGGGAATGGTGGTTCTCCGGGTTTTGTGAGCTCCTGGTTGGCAGCTGTCTCAGGCACTCAGACCCCTCCTTGGGAAGAGCCGGGTTTGGAGGTATCTCTAAGGAGGGTTCCTGGGATTGTCTTTGCTCTGTGAGACTCCTAGAGGGCCTGGGTGCTGCAGCGGGGGTAAAGAGGGGCTGCCGGAATGCCGCCTCTGGCCTAGCAGAATCAGAACAGAGCAGGACGAGAGCCCAGGTCTGGGGTCCTGTCCTCTGTCAGCTTCCCTGTGTGGCCTTGGGGGAGTCCAGCCTAAAGCTGCTGGGCCCGCCCTCTTCCTCTGGAGGACAGGGGCCATAGTGTGGCCCCTGCCCACTGGCAGAGGGCCTGGGCCTGCAGGGAGCTCAACCCGGGGCGTGCCCTCTGTTTCCTCAGAGGATGCGGCCGTGAAGGGGCGGCTGGTGGAGTGCCTGGAGACCGTGCTCAACAAGGCCCAGGAGCCGCCCAAATCCAAGAAGGTCCAGCACTCCAACGCCAAGAATGCCATCCTCTTCGAGACCATCAGCCTCATTATCCACTACGACAGGTGCCTGCGGGGGCCAGACTCCCGGGTCCTAGGGGACGGGGTCTGGGAACGTGACTTCGAGGTAGGAGGGCGATGTGGTTCTGGAGTGTTGCCGTGACTCATGGGCACTGGGCCCCTTCTGCAGGGCAGAATTCCTGGCTCTCCACATCTGGGCTGGACAGCCCAGGTGTTGGGTCCCTGGGCATGGCTGTGACTGGGACAGGGTGGGAGCTCAGAGCGGGGTTCTTAGGGGGATGCGAGATGCGTCGGCTGGGGCCAGTCCTGCGTCTCCTCGTGTGTTCTCACCGCCCTCGCCCCCCATCTCTCCCTCTCGCGCCGGCAGTGAGCCCAACCTCCTGGTTCGGGCCTGTAACCAGCTGGGCCAGTTCCTGCAGCACCGGGAGACCAACCTGCGCTACCTGGCCCTGGAGAGCATGTGCACGCTGGCCAGCTCCGAGTTCTCCCACGAGGCGGTCAAGACGCACATCGACACCGTCATCAACGCCCTCAAGGTGCGACCTCTGGGAGCCTGTCCCGGCCACACTGACCTGGCCTGTGGCTCCTCTGCTCCCTTGGAGCGGCTCAGGGACCCAGTGGCCCTGGGTGACCAGCCTAGGCCAGAAGGGAGCCTAGAGCACACCCTACCCGCTCTGCTTCCTCAGACGGAGCGGGACGTCAGCGTGCGGCAGCGGGCGGCTGACCTCCTCTACGCCATGTGTGACCGGAGCAATGCCAAGCAGATCGTGTCAGAGATGCTGCGGTACCTGGAGACGGCCGACTACGCCATTCGTGAAGAGATCGTGAGTCCTGGGAGGGGCCAGGCACCCAGATTCCGGGGTCTCCAGGTGGGGACCTGCCAAGCCCAGACGTGGTGAGTCCACACCGCACCCCCAGTCTGGGGCATACACGCACGCCCGACCTTCACTCCGGCTGGCAGGTCCTGAAGGTGGCCATCCTGGCTGAGAAGTACGCCGTGGACTACAGCTGGTATGTGGACACCATCCTGAACCTCATCCGCATCGCGGGCGACTACGTGAGCGAGGAGGTGTGGTACCGCGTGCTGCAGATCGTCACCAACCGCGACGACGTGCAGGGCTACGCTGCCAAGACCGTCTTCGAGGTCAGCGCCCCCGTCCCACCCCATGATGGGCATTAGGGAGAGCCAGGACAGCTGGGGCTGTGGGGCCAGCTGGCTCAGACCTCATCCTCAGAGGGGCTGGGCCACCATGGGCCTGATGTGTAGTCACTGGTTCCTGACTTCCGCCAGTTTCCCGCTCCTTCCACCCCAGACAGGACAGCCCATTCAGCTCCGTTTTATTCCCCGTGTGAGCTCAGTTCAGTCACTTAACTGCTCCGTGTCTCAGTTTCCCCAGCTGTAAACCCACCCACAGCAGTCACCAGGCTTCTGCAGTTAATAGGAGTCAAGGGCTCAGTGGAGCGCCTGGCGCACACTGAGCACTCCTGAGCCAGGATGCTGATGCTCACCGCTGTCCCCGCCCGCAGGCGCTCCAGGCGCCCGCCTGCCATGAGAACATGGTGAAGGTTGGCGGCTACATCCTTGGGGAGTTTGGGAACCTGATTGCTGGGGACCCCCGCTCCAGGTGAGGGGTCTGAGGCTCCGGGGCCACCTGGGTCCTAGAAAGGGTCCCTCTGAGGGAGGGGGCACCTCCCATGGGGGCTTCTAGGAGAGGGCGGTGGAGCCGCCACCCACTGATACCCGCCCACTGCCCGCAGCCCCCCGGTGCAGTTCTCCCTGCTGCAC
Source organism: Neotragus moschatus (assembly GCA_006410615.1). Classification (NCBI taxonomy): domain Eukaryota; kingdom Metazoa; phylum Chordata; class Mammalia; order Artiodactyla; family Bovidae; genus Neotragus; species Neotragus moschatus. Next base: position 903,409 of record SJYA01002418.1, read on the forward strand.
TCCAAGTTCCACTTGTGCAGCGTGGCCACGCGGGCCCTGCTGCTCTCCACCTACATCAAGTTCATCAACCTCTTCCCGGAGACCAAGGCCACCATCCAGGGCGTGTTGCGGGCCGGCTCCCAGCTGCGCAATGCCGACGTGGAGCTCCAGCAGCGGGCTGTCGAGTACCTCACCCTCAGCTCAGTGGCCAGCACAGACGTCCTGGTCAGAGCCCAGTCCCCATGTGCCCCGCCCCTGCGCCTTGCCCCTGCTCCAGCCCGAGACCAGCGCTGACGCCCGTCCCTGACCGAACCTTGCAGGCCACAGTGCTGGAGGAGATGCCACCCTTCCCTGAGCGAGAGTCGTCCATCCTGGCCAAGCTGAAGCGCAAGAAGGGGCCGGGGGCTGGCAGCGCTCTGGATGACAGCCGGAGGGACCCCAGCAGCCATGACATCAATGGGGGCGTGGAGCCCACCCCCAGCACGGTGGTGAGTCCCGGGGGGCTTGGCTGGGGGCAGGGGCGGCTGGGCCTGGCCAGGCTGGCCCCTTCTTACCTGCCTCCATGTTGCCTGCAGTCCACACCCTCGCCCTCTGCTGACCTCCTGGGGCTGCGGGCAGCCCCTCCCCCCGCGGCACCCCCAGCCTCCTCTGGTGCAGGCAACCTCCTGGTGGATGTCTTCTCTGACAGCCCGGCCACCCAGCCCGGCCTGGGGCCCAGCCCGGAGGAGGCCTTCCTCAGGTACCGGCCTTGGGCCCAGGGCGGGCCCCCTTTTCATCTGCCCCCACCCCAACTCCCCTCTCCCTGAGCCTCGTGTCTGCCCTGGCTGCTGCCTGCCCCAGTCTACCCCCTCCCTCCCTCTGGGCCTCTCTGGGCTCTCGCTGACCCTGGCCACCCTGTGTCGTCCTTCCCTGTCACCGTCTCAGCCTGCTCTTCCTTCTCCTCTCCTCCCGTCTCTCTTTCTCTCTCTGCCCTCTTGCTGCCTCTCTGGGACTGGCTGCCTGCCACGCCTGTCTTCTCTTGTCTGCTCTGGGATTGGATGGCCCAGCGAGCTGGAGCCGCCTGCCCCTGAGAGCCCCATGGCTTTGCTGGCTGACCCAGCTCCAGCTGCTGAGTAAGGGGTGGCCTCAGGGGGTTGGGGGGCAGACTCTTGTATCCCCTAGGGAGGGTTAGGGGACTGGGAGCTCTCAGCAGGCTCTCCTGATGAGCTGCAAGGGCTTGGGAGTGAGAATCAGGGCCATCTGGTACAGGGTAGGGGGGTGATGGTTCCTGCCAGGGTCCTATTCCCATCAGAGGCAATTGCCAGTCTGATTGAGGGGCTCTGTGGGGAATCCAGGTATATGGATTCTGGGCTTCTGTTCCTTCAGGGCTTGCTGTCTCCTACCACTAGCTCTGCGCTAGAGGTCAAGACCTCTAGCCCCCCAACCCCTCTTCCATCTCCCTCCTTTCCCATCTGCAGCCCAGGTCCTGAGGACATTGGCCCACCCATCCCGGAAGCTGATGAGCTGTTGAATAAGTGAGTTGTGGGTGAGGTTGGGGAGGGAAGTGGGGAGCACAGAGCAGAGCCCAGGCAGGCACCATTATCCTGACCCCCAACTGCCCCACGCAGGTTCGTGTGCAGGAACAACGGGGTCCTGTTTGAGAACCAGCTGCTGCAGATTGGAGTCAAGTCAGAGTTCCGGCAGAACTTGGGTGGGTCCTGGGGGCAATGGGGTGAGGTTTCCAGGAGACTCCAGCTTGGGGAGGACATGGAAGGAACTCAGATGGAGCCCTGCCTCTCACCCCTGCTCTCACAGGCCGCATGTATCTCTTCTATGGCAACAAGACCTCGGTGCAGTTCCAGAACTTCTCTCCCACTGTGGTCCACCCCGGAGACCTCCAGACTCATATCCTCTCGGCCTGGCCCAGCCCTGCCCCTCTAGGTCTGCCTTCCTGGCAGCCGGGAAACAGATCCAGATCCCTGTTTGGCCCCCTTACTTGAGAGCCTGAGCCCATGGTACTTCTCTGAAATTTAGCATCATCTGTAAGAGGCCTCTTTCCCAGGACAGGAGAGGACACTGACATGACGTGATGGGGATGCAGGAGGTGTTATTTCCTGAATCCCACATGCTCTGGGCCTCAGTTGGTCCCTGTCAGGCCCCCCCGCCGTGTTCTAACCTTGTCTTCCATCGGGCTCCACACCCATGATTCCAGTGCCTTGGCCAGTCACTTGGCCTCTCCGAGCCCTGAAATTCCTTCAGTGAAGTGTGGATCCTCCTCTCCTTCTCAGTCTCGTTTTGAAAATCATTGTGGCTGGAAGACCCTGGAAGGGTGGCTGGCATGAAGGAACTGCTTGAGCATTGTCAGTCCCCTGTCCCCCTTCTCTGAGCCTCAGTTTCCACAACTTGGAAATTAGAGTGCTTATACCCCAAAATTTGAAGACCATTTTAGCTCTTTGTTTCATTCATCATTTCCAGAGACCTCCTGGAGGCTCAGCTTTGTGCTGGGCAGGGGCGGGAGGAGAGAAATAAGGCCCCAACTTGCCAATGGGTTGTCGACACAAAGATAGATGGTGGTAACACTGATTGCTACCATCTCAGTGAACTTACCATGTGCCAGACACACTGACAGGTACTTGTGGGAGATTATTTCATTGACTGCTGAGGACACTTATATCCATTTGGAAGATGAGGCTAAGAGAGGTTAACTGACTTCTTAATCTCCAAGAGCTGGGATTCAAGCCCAGGTCAGCCTTCAGAGCCAGGCCGTCACCTGTGCCATAATGGAGGTGGCTGAGCCCAGTGGAAAGCCAGAGGCACCCAGGTCAGAGGTTTGGATTAGGAAGGACTTTGGAGCTGGTTCATGTTGGATGAGCCCGGGATGGCAGGGCTGGGAGCGCCAGGGAAGTTCTGAACCATCAGGCAATGGTGAAGTCCCCGCGCCCTCCTCGGCTCCCCTCCATTCCTCTCCGCTCCGCCGCTCGTGTTTCTGGCTTCCTTGACCACGGGCGGGCACAGCTGGCCGTGCAGACCAAGCGGGTGGCCTCGCAGGTGGACGGCGGGGCGCAAGTGCAGCAGGTGCTCAACATTGAGTGTCTGCGGGACTTTCTGACGCCGCCGCTCCTGTCGGTGCGCTTCCGGTGAGTCAGGAGGCGCGGCGCTGCCGGATGGGCGTGGCCTCCAGAGCGAGGGTGGGGCCTGACGAGCCCGCCCTCTCCCACCAGGTACGGGGGCGCCCCCCAGTCCCTCACCCTGAAGCTCCCAGTGACCGTCAACAAGTTCTTCCAGCCGACGGAGATGGCGGCCCAGGACTTCTTCCAGCGTTGGAAGCAGCTGAGCCTGTGAGCCGTGGGCGAGGGGAGCCAAAGCTGCCCTCAGGGTGGGCGGGACTGGGGCTTCCAGATCCCTGATTTGGAGCTTTTCCCGCCCCTAGCCCCCAACAGGAGGCCCAGAAAATCTTCAAAGCCAACCACCCCATGGACGCGGAGGTCACTAAGGCCAAGGTGAGAGGCTAGACAGGAGAGGCACGGGGGCTACCATCCCAGCCCTGCCTCTCTTTCCTCTCCCGAACTCTCGGGTTTGGGGTACGGTGGCTGCTCTACTCGAGCCTGTTTTCCCACTGGTCAGTTGGGACTAATTTCCACTCCCAAGGGTTTGGGGTAACTGGCTGCCGCTGTTTGGGAGCTAACAGAGATTGGGCACCCCCCTTCCCCCTTAGCTCCTGGGGTTTGGCTCTGCTCTCCTGGACAATGTGGACCCCAACCCTGAGAACTTCGTCGGGGCTGGAATCATCCAGACTAAAGCCCTGCAGGTGGGCTGTCTGCTCCGGCTGGAGCCCAATGCCCAGGCTCAGGTGAGTGGTGGTTTCCAAGGCCTCCTGCTCTTTGTGCATTCTCTGCCCTTCAGTCTTCTTCTCCCTTTTCCTCCCTGCTTTTTGTCTCTCTATATCCTTTACACCCTTTCTGACCTCTTTTTACCTTTCATCCTTTCCCTCTCTTATATAACCTTTCTGACCCCTTGATCCTTTCTTTCATCATTTATCTGCCCTAACTCTCCTCCCCCCACTCTCCATCCTCTCTGCCCTCTCCCTGAGTCACTCTGTACCCCCTAGATGTACCGGCTGACCCTGCGCACCAGCAAGGAGCCTGTCTCCCGTCACCTGTGTGAGCTGCTGGCCCAGCAGTTCTGAGCCCTGGACTCTGCCCCCCGGGGATGTGGCCGGCACTGGGCAGCCCCCAGGACTGAGGCAGCTTTGGTGGATGGGGCAGCGAGGGACCTCCGCTGGTGACTGGGAAGACCCTGGGGTGGGGGGATGTCCAGGAACTTCCTCCGGCCTTTTGTATTTTTATTTTTGTTCATCTGCTGCTGTTTACATTCTGGGGGGGTAAGGGGGAGCTGCCTCCCTCCCTTTTCCCCCGAAGCACAGAGGGGAGAGGGGCTAGGGAAGTGGGTGCCTCCTCCCCTCCCACCCCATCCTGTCATAGCCCCTCCTTCCCTCTCCCTTCCAGGGGCTGTGTATTATTGTGAGCGAATAAACAGAGACGCTAATAGCCCCTGTCCTTGTCTGTGTCTGGCGTTCAGGTCCAGTGGTCAGAGGAGCGGGGTGAGGGCATGCAGAGTGTGGGTGGCCAGGCCCCGCAGCCCATATGTGGGACTCTGAGCAGACAGCAGCAGCAACAGCCGCCGTGGCCCCAACTGCAGCGCCACCAGCCGCCATCCTGTGCCTGGCTCCTCAGTCCCCAACACCAAGTAGCAGGCTCTGGCTACCTGGGCCCGGTGGATGGCCTCTTCTGCTTTCTCCTCTGGCTGCCCCGGCTCTGAAGGAAGGACAGCAAAGGTCAAGGTGACCAGTGAGGCCTGGACAACTAGGATGCCAACCTGAGGGAGCCAACCCCATCCTGGGCTAAGTTTGACATCTGATGGAAGAGGCTCACAGCTCCAGCCAGCTATCAGGACTTGAGGAGATCAGACTTTCTCCCCCTCTTCCAGCCCCAGTGCCCCACTTTCCTGGGAACACTATGTGTGCAGCCCCAAGCAATCTGGTTAGCAGTACAGATCACAGACATGCAAGAGATGCTGCCCAGGTGCCAGGCACTGGCCTCCAGAGGACCCCACCCCACTTGGGAAACAGGTGAGGGAGGTGGGGTCACATGGCTAGGAAGGGGCAGTCCTTTGCCCCTCCAGATGGAACTTTTCACCGTTTTGTTACACTCATCAGGGTCTTTGCTGGGATTGTAGTATCACTCTGGGTCCCTTTCTTTGTCTGGGCCTTAGGTTCTGTGTGACAGCTTTTCCTCCTGGACCGGGGTTCTGTGGAGTCTACCAACCTCTCCACCCAAAGCCTGTCAGCAATAGAGCAGGAGTGTGTGGATGTGGGACCCAGGCTGCCTGTGTTTGAATCACAGCAGAGCTCTGCTATTTATTAGCTAAGACTGTTTGCTCATCTATAATATGGAAATAATGATGTAATAGGACATAACCTTCAACTATGAGGGCATGAAAGTCGCTCAGTCTTCTCTGACTCTGTGATCTCATGGACTATGCAGTCCATGGAATTAATTCTCCAGGCCAGAATATTGGTGTGGGTAATCTTTCCCTTGTCCAGGGGATCTTTCCAACCCAGGGATCGAACCCAGGACTCCCGCATCATAGGCAGATTCTTTACCAACTGATCTATAAGGAAAGCCGAGGAAGAAGTGTGTCAATACACAAAAAGCACCTGGCAGGAGATGAGGTCTCGGGGTTCAGGATCAGCCAGGAGGCTCTGAAACCTGCAGGCTGGGCCCTCCCTGCCCCTCCCTTCAGCTCTCTCCCCTTCTTGCCCCTGTACATGCACATGGACGGCCATGCCTAGTCCAGGCTGCTTCTCCTACCGCTTTCCCCTCCCCCACCTCTTACTCCGGCCTCGTGAGAACTGGGACCCCGTGCCCCAATGTGCAAAGTGGTCGCTGTGCCCGCCGCTGACCTGGTGGGAAGTGAGTGGTGGTGACCAGGGTGTAGAACGAGCGGAGAAGGCGCCGGCGGTGCTCCGGGGACGGTTCTGAAGGGGGAAGAGGGGCGTGGTAACGCAGAGCCCCTGCCCAGGCCCTCCCGGCCCAGTCCACCTCCCAGTCACCTTTATCCCGCGAGGGCTCCACCGTGAAGAGACAGCGTTTCAGTTCTAGGTGGAGGAGCAGCAGCCTGTAGGGAAACAGGTGTCACGGCCAGGAAAGAGGTACTGAGAGCCCCCAACCCACTCCCCCTGCCGCGCCCTACCCGAGGATGTCCGTGTGCAGCGGGAAGCCCGCGGGCAGCGCCCGGGGTCCCAGCGGCAGGCAGCCCCGCAGCGGCTCCAGCAGGGGCTGCCACCAGCGCTCCAGAAGCTGCAGCGAGAGAGGCGGGGCCCGAGGATGAGGTCAGGGGAGTACCAAGGGGAGGCAGTTTGGCCAGGGAGCTGGGGAGGAGACCACAAAGGCTGAGGGGACCGCGGGAGGGAAGAGAGGCCTGGAAGGCTGGGGGCCACTGAGGTGGAGCCCAAGGGGGCGGGGCCTACGGGAANCTCTGTCTTCCTAGGTCTGAGAGTCTTTGGAGCTACCGCAGCCACCATGGGGCCCTGGGGAGAGCCAGAGCTCCTGGTGTGGCGGCCCGAGGCAGCAGCCTCAGAGGCCCCAGTGCCCATGGGACTGGAGGTGAAGTTGGGGGCCCTGGTGCTGCTGCTGGTGCTCACCCTCATCTGCAGTCTAGTGCCGGTCTGTGTGCTGCGGCGGCCGGGAGCTAACCCTGAAGCCTCAGGTAAGCCTCTCCTTTCCCCTGTTCCATGATGCTTGGCTTAGGGAAGGCCCTGGGGTTAAGGAAGTGGACCTAAGTGGGGACAGCAAGAGTGACTGTTGCTTTGATTGGGTAGTGGGGCCTAAAGGGGGCTCATTTACCGATTCCTCTGTGTTTCACTCTTGCCCAGCCTCCCGCCAAAAAGCCCTGAGCCTTGTAAGCTGCTTTGCGGGCGGTGTCTTTCTGGCCACATGTCTCTTGGACCTGCTGCCTGACTACCTGGGTGCTATAGATGAGGCCCTGGCAGCCCTGCATGTGACGGTGAGCGCTGGTCACCTGCATGTGACCCTGTATATGTGGATGTTCAATCACACACCTCCAGGAGAGGTGGTTTGTATGGATCTGTTTGTGTGTCACTCTATGACTGTACGAGGACTCTTGGCCTGTGACCCCATGAGCTGTGATTTTTAGTCACAGAGCAGCAGAACTCTGTGGGTTCTTATGCCCTCAGTCCTTATGTGACCTCTGTGTACCCTTTGAGACAGTGTGAGGAGTCTTCTTACCAGGTGCATGATCTCCTTTGTGGGTGTCTCTAGTTCCAGCTTCCAGGAAGATAATAGCACTCCAAGGATCATCTTTACTCTCTCAGCACTTTCCTGAAGGGTTGGAGATAGAGGTCCTTACCCTACAGGCCCGGGATGGGTAGGAGGCAATTTCCAGGGACCTGGTGTTTCTATAGCCCAAGGAAGAAGGATATGGGGAAGATCATGTCCAAGGTACAGAACAATCTTATTGGAAAAACTGAGACAGTTGGAGGAACTGAGGAAGTAACACTGACTGTAACCGTTTATGTCTGTGACTGAGTGACCTGTGTCTCTGTGTGACTGTGTGTAAGCCTGATTGTCCCTGTGACAGTATGTGGCTTAGTGTGTGAGCACTTGGGAAAGCGGGCCAGTGTGTGGCCTACATGTCACACTTTTCTACGTCAGTGACTTTCAACTGGGGGTGATTTTGTCACCTTTCCAATCCACCCCTCTCCTACCCACCAGGAAACATTCAGTAATGAAATATTTTTGGTTGTCCCAACTCGGAGGGAGGGCTTGCCTTGCTACTAGCACCTAATGCGTATAGGCTAGGGATGCTGCTAAACATCCAACAGGGCACGGGGCAGCCCTCTACAACAAAGAAATGTCTGATCCAAAATGTTAATAGTATCAAAATTGAGAAACCATGGTTTCCATGTAACACTGGGAGTGACACCATAACCTGTCCGGCTATGTGTCATTCTCAGTCCATGGCACCAAGTGACTGTATTTTTGCATAACTGAGAGTGGCTTTGTGTTTTGTGTGGGACCCCAGGTCTGTGTAAATGGGACTAAACCCTGCATCTGACTCTTCCTCTCCCTTCTTGGCTTGTCTCCTGAACTCCATGCTGTCCCCTCTGCCCGCAGCTCCAGTTCCCTCTCCAAGAGTTCATCCTGGCCATGGGCTTCTTCCTGGTCCTGGTGATGGAGCAGATCACGCTGGCCTACAAGGAACAGTCGGGACCACCACCTCGAGAGGAGACAAGGGCTCTGCTTGGAACAGTGAATGGTGGGCCACAGCACTGGCACGATGGACTGGGGGTCCCACAGGCAGGCGGAGCCTCATCAGCTCCCTCAGCCCTGCGTGCCTCTGTATTGGTCTTCTCGTTGGCCCTGCATTCAGTGTTTGAAGGGCTGGCGGTGGGGCTGCAGCGAGACCAGGCTCGGGCCATGGAGTTGTGCCTGGCTTTGCTGCTCCATAAGGGTATCCTGGCAGTCAGCCTGTCCCTGCGGCTGCTGCAGAGCCACCTGCGAGCACAGGTGGTGGCTGGCTGTGGGATCCTCTTCTCATGCATGACACCCCTGGGCATTGGACTGGGTACAGCTCTGGCAGAGTCAGCTGGGCCACTACACCAACTCGCCCAGTCTGTGCTGGAGGGCATGGCGGCTGGCACCTTTCTCTATATCACCTTCCTGGAAATCCTGCCCCAGGAGTTAGCCACTTCTGAGCAGAGAATCCTCAAGGTCATTCTGCTTCTAGCAGGCTTTGCCCTGCTCACTGGCCTGCTCTTTATTCAAATCTAGAAAGCTCTAAGACAGGCAGGGAAGGTTGGGTACCACGTGCCTTTGACCTCCCTCCCCCTCTCCCAGTGTATGGGAAAAAGGAAGGAGTGGGGAAGGGAGGTATTGAGGGCCAAAAAGTTCTTTGGGAGATAGGCTTGGAGCCTTTGAGACTGTTTGTCCAATGAGAGGAAATTGGGCAGACAAGAACCTGACCCCCAGGCCCAAGGGACAAAAGATGGTCAAGTCACTAGAGACATGATTAAGGGACATCAGGATTGGGGAAGACCGTGCGTGCTAGTATCAGGGGTCAGACACTACACGTAGGGACAAGCGGATACTTGTAAGGCTGGAGGTGAGCACCCAACCGCTGTGGGGGAATAAAGGCATAGAGAAGGCATAGGCTGTTGGCAGTCCTATTGGTTCTAGCCCATTCCAGCCCTCTTTCACTTGGAGTGGTCTCCTCCTACTTTTCTTAGCTCCTACTTTCATATCTATCTTCCTCTTCCCTTTTCCCAGGGGACTAGTGCCAAATGGCCTCTTCCTGCCAGTTTTGGTACCTCCTCTGGCTTCTCCAGTCCTGCTCACTACTCTCTTTTAAAGTGCCAAATAAATCCCCTCCCTCTTTCTCAAAGCACAAGTGAAGGTGCTGAGCCCTGGCCAGCACACATCAGTGGAAGGGGTCTCCTTGTTTTGGTCCCAGATGGTGAGCTGTGGTAGAAATGTTTGCTGAGCTGGGGATGGGGGCATGTTGGCAGAGTTACCACCCCCCACTACTGTGCTGCACCCTAGGAGTACTGAACATGCACACGGTGCCCCAAGCCTAGATGATAAACACTGAGCTGCCAAAACTTTTTTTTATACCAGAGGATCCCAAGGGGGAAGGGGAAGGTTCACCCCCAGGGTTATTTTTGGGGGAGGGAGGGCTATGCATAGGGCCATATTCTCTAGAATCTATTTTACTAACTGACCTGTTTTGGGAAATGTTACCCAAATAAAACAAGTTTCTATACATCTGTTCGGTATCTGATTCGTTTGTCTTGGGAAAGGGGTGAGCAGGTGGGGAATCTGAGAGAGTTTGAGTTTCAGATGTTTACAGCTGTTTTAATACGCCTGGTCTTACTCTCTTCATTCAGGCCTCTCTAGTCTCTTTCCCAGAAAATGACCAAATTTTTCCTCTTGTCTCTTCCTGCTTCCCTCCCTGTCTCCACCCCTTCCTTTTCCTCCCCTNATATATATATATATATATATTTTTTTTACTGCTGAGCCCTAATTAATGTTCAATAAGATACAAATAGGCCACAAACCAGTTGCCACTTCTGAGGCTCCAGGAGCAAAAGCACGGTACTGTGCCTGATTCCTGCACACAGCACCACCAAGGGGTGGGCAGACCACCTAAGCCACCTTTCCAGCCCAACCCCTCCCCACTCTTGCCTCATTTAAAAGAATCAGCCTGCTTCCCCTCATGAGCAAGCAGGGGTGCATGTTTCTTGTTCTTCTTTTCTCTCCCTCATGCTAAGAGTCTGTGGGAGAGTCCCAATAAAGCCTTGACTGAATTTCTCATTTGGCCTCTTATCAATTTCTGTTGATTAAAAAGTCCAAGGACCCTGGTCAGTAACACATGGAACCTCTAAGTCAGTACCCTGGGAGGAACGGAACCCTGCCAACAATGACAAGAATGAGCATGGGAGCAGGTCCTTTCTAGCTGAGCCTTGAGATGATTACAGCCCTTGCTGACCCTTTGATTATAGCCTGTAAGAAACTCTGAAGCACCGGACCAGCTAAGCCACATCTCAATTCCTGATCTACAGGAACTTCAAAGTAACAATGTTGCTGTTTCATGCCACTAAGTTTTGGGGTAATTTGTTACACAGCCCAAGGTAACTTAAATAGTGTCCTTTATTTCTCTTATTTTACATATTGTGGTACATTATGAACCTGACAATTCCTGTACCTGAATCCTCGAGGTGGGAGTGGGGCTACATGGGGNACTTCAAAGTAACAATGTTGCTGTTTCATGCCACTAAGTTTTGGGGTAATTTGTTACACAGCCCAAGGTAACTTAAATAGTGTCCTTTATTTCTCTTATTTTACATATTGTGGTACATTATGAACCTGACAATTCCTGTACCTGAATCCTCGAGGTGGGAGTGGGGCTACATGGGGTTAATTTTGTTTCCGTGAATTCTAAATTCAATCCTTGTCTCTGCAGCTGTGGTCTTTGTGCTATTGGTCAGGGTCCTCTAGAGAGGATTCACCCTCCAGGTCATCACAGTGTCAGGCCAGGCTCCACGTGTTATTTGGCAACTTCCCACTGGTTTACATGTGACTGTGTGTATACCTCAATGCTACTTTCTCAGCTCATCCCACCCTCACCTTCCCCTGCTGTGTCCACAAGTCCCTCTACTAGATTCATCAGTACCATTTTTCTAGATTCCATATATTTGCATTAATATACTTGTTTTTCTTTTTCTGATTTACTTCACTCTGTGTGAGAGGCTTGAAGACTAGCCCAGAATTTGATCAGCTGCTGTGGAAGGCCATTGCTTAGCTGAGGAACCACACCAAGTTTTTCACATCCCAGCTGCCTGAATTCAGGTTCTTGGTAATGCCAATGAGCTCCTCTGGAATTTCTTTTCCAGCCCCATCTTTTTTTCTTGTTGCCAATTTCTGTTTCCTCTCTGGGGGAGGTAAGATCCTTGAAGACTACCCATACCTCTTATGAAACCATCAGTGTCGCAAAAACAGTGTCATATCATCTAATTATCAATGCCAGAAGCTGAAGTCCAAGCTAAAATATCTCATTGTTTGTTTTACCGTTTGTAATCCATTGATGGTAACCATGGTAACAGTTTAAAATCAGTTAACAGAACCAATTATGGATTCAGTTTATCTAAAGGAAAGTTTCCTTATGGATAGGAGGGCATTTTAGATACCATTTCAAGCTCCATACCTGTTGATCATTTTGCCTTTCTCCAGTTTACTTTTATCTTCCTTATGATTTTATTAAAATTTAATTACACTGGCATACAAAAAAGGGATAAATTTAAAGTAATTTTAAGATGTCTAAACACAAGTTCAGTCATTGTTGGATCTTGATGCAAATAAAACAACTGTAAAAAGACATTTTGCGAGAACTGGGAAAATTTGATTATGGATTTAAGTGTTCGACAATACCAAGAAATAAGAATTTTGTTAGAGGTGTTAATGGCATAGTGGTTACCTGCAGCTTTTGGGAGATGCCTATCTAGCAGGTAGAGGTAAAATGATATGATGTTGGGATTTGCTTTACAAGCGTTCAGCAAAGAAAATAAAAGGATCAATAAAGTACATGTGACAAAACGGTGATACTGCTGAGTGCAAAGCAATGCACCCTTTTACCTTGAAATATATTGACACACTGCATTGGAGCAAGCTGTTTTGGTTTCCATCTCCACTAGATCACGTCTGAGCCTGCTCATTTCACCCAAACCTTCCCACCCTCATGGACTTATTTTTCCAACATTAATTAACATGACAAAGATAAAATGACATATCATTGGACCCTGTTAGCACTTATTAACTTGTGCATATGAGCGACTTTTTTTTTTTTTTTTTGTATGGGAAAAACCTGCTTTAATTTCCTCCCAAATTAAAAAAAATAAATTGTTTTCCTAATTTTTTATTGATCAGTAATACGTATTTGGGTAGTAAATTTCTGTCAACACATATGTTACAGTCACTTCCGCAGTTTACCGTATCATTTTCAGCTTGGTTTATGAAGTCTTCTGCGGACAAACAGTTCAATATTTTCCGTCCTCTGGCTTTGCTGTAATGATAAGAAACTCTTTTTTCTCCAGTCTCAGGATTATACAGTGTTATGGTTTCATCTGTTATATTTACATTTTTAATCCACCTGGAATGTATTCATGTCCTAGGCCAGTTTCTGGCTCTTCTCCCAGAAAACAACTATCAGGTGTTGCTTAGCAACCTCCACTCGGGTTAGAGTTCGGCTTCTTTTAGTGGGGAAAAAACAGCTGCACTCCTTTCAGAGTTGATTGCCACCTAAAGCGTTGCCTAGTAACCCCGTTTCAGACGTTGTGATTGGACCCTTCACACGACCCACCCACCCCCATCCCCCAAGAACCAGAAAGAACTTAACTAGAAACCTAATCTGTCTTTTTAGGAAAACAAGGGCAGCGTATGCGTTGCATAGCAACCAGGTCTCCTGGCCCTTCCATTGAATCCGGTGTCGGAAAGGTCGCCCCCCTCAAAAATGGCGTCTGACGCGCTGCTTTCAGTATATTTCGCCCTCGAAAGTTCTGCAAATAATTCAAGCTTCCACCTCTGGTCCCCGAAGGAGTTCTCTAGGTCCTTTTTGAGTCTTGCACACACTGGGTGCGAAGGAGGATGGAGCTAAACCCACCCTCCCTGGGCGCCCCGCACAAACATGGCCGCCAGCGCGCCGCCGGCGCCGAGAGGCCGTCCTGCGCGGGGACGCGCGCGGCGCAGGCGCACTTCCGCTCAGCCCGCGGTGTCCGAGGCGGCGGCGGCAACAGCGGCGGTGGCGGCGACGGCGGCATCTGCGGCGCGGGGTATGGTCCCCGGGTCGGAGGGCCCGGCCCGCGCCGGGGGCCTCGTGGCTGACGTGGTGTTTGTAATTGAGGGCACGGCCAACCTGGGGCCTTACTTCGAGGGGCTCCGCAAGCACTACCTGCTCCCGGCCATAGAGTGAGTGCCGTTTCCGCGGCCCCAACCCCGCCCTCCGAGTTTAGTTTTCCACACTCTCCTCACCCCGACTTTTCACTTCCGACCCTCACAGGTATTTTAATGGCGGCCCTCCTGCCGAGACGGACTTCGGGGGAGACGTGAGTCTTGGAGCTCTCGAGTTTGAGGGAAGATGGGAGTCCGGACTGGGTCTGCGGGAGGAGGGGGCGGTACCTGGACCCTGGGCCCGACGTGGGAGGGGCTCGGGTCCAGACTCCGGGGTCGGAGGCGGGAGGGGCTGGGGTTTGGACTCCTGGGTCCGAGGGGCTGGGGTCGGGATTTGCGAGTCCGAGCGGGGAGGAGCTGGGGTCTGGACTCCGGTTTCCAGGAGAATGGGCCTCGGGTCCTGGGTCCAGGGGAGGAGGGACTGGGATCCGGACTTCTGGGTCCGAGAGGGGAGGAGGCTCAGGTCTTGGGTCCGAGGCGGGAAGGGCTCGGGTCCTGGGTCTGAGGTGGGAGTACCGGGGTCCGGACCCCGGGTCCGAGGGAGGAGGGACTGGGGTCCGGACTTCTGGTTCCGAGAGGGGAGGAGGCTCAGGTGCTGGGCCCGAAGAGAGGATCTGAGGTGAGAGTGCTGGGGTCTGTTCCCCAGATCCGAGGGAGGAGGGGCTGGGAGCTCCGACTCCCATGAGGGAAAAAGGAGCTGGGTTCCAGATGAAAAGTTCTCCTGTCCTCCCCTCCCAGTATGGGGGCACCCAGTACAGCCTCGTGGTGTTCAACACGGTGGACTGCGCTCCAGAGTCCTACGTACAATGTCACGCTCCCACCAGCAGCGCCTATGAGTTTGTCACCTGGCTCGATGGCATTAAGTGAGCTCTTTTTTCGGCTTCGGGGAGGGTTGGGGGAACCTGGGAGGGACCGCAGAGGAATGGTGGCATGGATTTGAGCTGCCGGATCCAGCCCCTCACATTGGTTGCTAAAAAGGGCTGCGATGGGGGTTGTGGTTTTGTCCCTAGGTCACTTCAGTGGTCGGTTCTGTATGCTCAGCTGATGTAGCTGTCTGGCTTGGAAGTAGAATTTCCTGGTCAAGGAGGCCTAGGGAAGTCCAGCACCCCAGTCCTACTCCTCATATATTCTCCTTTCTGTCTGTTGCTTCTCTTGTTTACTCTAGCACTTCTCTTTCCTACCAGGGGCACTGACGCTTGAGTGCAAGAGGGGTGGGGCTAAGCCTTCGGTGCTTTGGAGTAAATTTTGATAGCTCACACTGCAGGTGCAGACAGCCTGGGGCCACTTTTCAACTCTACCACAACAGGACTCCCAGACCCACGAGTCCCTGTCCTCTGTGTCTAATAGAACTTATCTCGAAAAGGGGAACAGTAATAGTACTTATAGTCATCCTGTTACTTATCCAGTGTTGGGAAAACAGATTAAAGCTTAGTGACTTGGAAATTCTCTGACGGTCCAGCAGTTGGGACTCTGTGCTTCCACTGCAAGGGACATGAGTCTGATCCTTGGTGGGGAAACTAAGATTCCACATGCTGAGGGGCACAGCCAAAAAAAAAAAAAAAACTAATTTAGTGGCTCGTTTCCTTAAGTAAGGAATTCAGGGGTGGCTTTGATGGATGATTCTCACTCAGGGTTTCTTGTGGGATTTCAGTCAGATGAGCTGGGACCGCAGTCATCCGACTGTTTGATCGGAACCAGAGGATCCATTTCCAAGGTGGCTAACCCTGTGGCTGTTGGCCAGAGGCCTCAGTTCCTTGTTCGCTGTTATTCCTAAGATATCTCTCCATGGGGCTGCTTGAGTGTCCTCCCAACATGGCAGCTGGCCTTCCTTGGCCTGAGCAATTCCACAGAGCAAAAGGAGGCCACAGAGCTTTTTATAATCAAATCTTAGAAGTCACACACCATCATTTGTGTCACATTCTGTTTAGTATACAAGTCGGTTCTGTTCAGTTTTGGAGGGGGCATGAATACCAGGAGATGGTGCTCATTGGAGATCTATTTCCGGTGACACTATAGGGAACTCTGGGAATCAAACAAGTTGATGACTGTTGAGAACAGTGCCTGACACGGTTAAGTGCTCCCACAGCTTTTGCTGTTCTTTTGTGTTTTGGTTTCTTGGTCTGCAGAGGGATAACGGTAGTCCATATCAGCACTCAGAGAAGGGTCACAGCAGCTAATTTTCATCCTGGGTTCAGCTCAGGGTTTGGTCAGAGTCCGTTAAACAACACGGATTCGTGGGCTGCTGTTATCTTCTTTTGCCCCTGCAGCAAATGTTTGTTGAACACGTGGGTTGTTTCAGGCTTCATGTGCTAGACCAGGCGCTGCACATTCACTTTCCCCTCTTATGGTTAGAATTCATGGTCAGGGCAGAGCAGGGTTTGTCAGCCTCAGCACTGTTGACCCTTTGGGCCAGATGATTATTGTATCTATGTTGTGGAGGGGTGGGGGGCATTCCTGTGTGTTGTAAGGAGTTCAGTAGCATCCCAAGCTCCTTCCCCTCAAATGCCAGTGGTTCCCTCCCTCCCCAGTGTGATAAACAATAAAAACAAAGATGTCTCCAGACATTGTCAGATGTCCCTTTGGGGACAGAATCCGCCCCAGTCGAGAACCTCTGGAACAGATTGTGGTGAGACTTGAATAATGTGGAATGGGGGCTCCTTGAGGTTCAAGTCCGAGTCTGATGTCCCTCAAGTTTCTAGCACCCAGCACAGGGCCTGGCATGAAAGACCCCTAAGGAAAACTTTGTAGAACAAGTGAATGAACGAATGTCCGGAATGCACTTCCTACTCTGGTTCCCCCTGGTAAACGCCTGTGTAAACATCAAGAGCCAACGCAAACGTCCTTTCCCGGATTGCAGCAGCAGTCAGTTGCTCTCCTTTGCCCCCATTGCTCTCGGGTGTTTCCCTGTTACAGCTCCACACCTCTGGACTGTGAATCTCCAGGCCTTGGGTATTTCTCCTGCTGTTTGCCTCCAGCAGGGGCCTGAGACTGGACACCTTTGCTGAATAAATAAACAAGTGAAAGCTGTAAGGAAGAGAATCACCAGGAAAGTGAACCTTCTGGTGGGTGTCAGGAGAAATAGTGAAACCCCCTTGTTTAAAATTTCAAGGGCACTCGGAAGATAAGAGGGAAATGTTTTCTAAATACTTCCATCCCATATCCACCCTCTCCCTTAACCAGCTTAGAATACACTGCCTGTTTAACCAAAAAAGAAAGCTTTTTGTGCTGCCTGCTCACCAGAATCCTCCTAGTCAGCCGATAAACATTTTAAGCCATTATTGAATATTCAGAGTCATCAGTGTTTTATCAGGTCCTATGTAACCATCTAAATTCAGTTTCTGTGGTGTTCTGGGGAAGTCAGTAACAGAGATCACAAAGAAAGTCAAGTTTTGTTCACATGGAGAAATCTTATCTTCTCCTGGAACATCCATTACTTACAGTACAAAGCAGGCAGTGTGATTTTTGGGAAAGCCCTTGCTTTGAGGAGATTCATTTCTGGTGTTACATTTCCTGTCTGATGAGTGGGGCGGTTCCCCCACCCCCGATAGCTAGTGACCCAGCATCAGAAGGGACAGCCCAGGTGTCTTCCCCACAGCATTGTGACAGTGCGTTTGTGCCTTCTTTCGTTCACTGGTTTGTGCATTCATTCATTCAACAGACAACCTGTGGGGCAGATTGTTTCAGGCACTGAGGGGACAGAAGGCAAGCAGTGTTCTGGCCCTCTGGAACTGGTATTTCCTTGGGGTGACAGGCTGCGCCAGTCATTGGTCAGGGCTGCCTGCCTGCGGTTCACATTCATTCATTTTGACTAGTCCCTCTGGGGGGCTTCAGGGGAGGGGCTCCTTAGCCTGTGAAAGTGAGTGACAAGGACTCAGGGGCATGACCTCAGGAGGAACAAATGAGGCGGGGTGTGAGGATAAGGAAGCAGTGAGTCAGAGCTCATCTGTATCTCCCAGGATACTTTCATTTTTCAGTTTCACTTTCTGTTTCTAATCTGAGGGATTTATTTGAAATTTTTTGATATTTAAAAACCTACTTCCCAACTGGCCATATATATATGTTTTTTCGTGCTCCTCAGTTTTAAGTTTTTCTCTAGACAAAATATTTGTGTCTTTCTCTGAGTTGGTAACAGATGGCTTACGTTTAATATTCATTAAGGGAAAAAAAAAAAAACTCTAGGGTCTCAGAGTGGTCAGTCAATCTCACTGTTCTTCAAATTATTATTTTATTTAGAAATGAAGGTGAAATTCCCTCAATAACACAGTTATTTTCAAGTGAACAAGTCAGTGGCATTTAGTACATTTAAAATGTTGTGCAGGCGTCTTTTCTGTGTAGTTCTGGAACATTTTCACCCTCTTAAGAGAAGACCCTGCATGTCTGCAGCAGCTGCTTCCTGTCTCTCCCCCTACCCCTCACCCCTACCCTCACCCGGGCTGGGAAGATGGCTTGATTTCTTCCAGCACAGGCAGTTGGCAGTAGGATGGATCCAGGGTTGGTTGATTCATCGGCCTCTGCCCCAGCTCTGTGGCATTAAAATTCCTGTACAAACCAGAGTCTCGATGGTGAGGAGGAGGAGGTCTGGGGAGGGGGAGCGGTGGGGGCAGAGTTCCGAATTCTGCACTGGGGAAGAATCCAGGTAGAGCCCGAGGGGCCACACGCTGGGGCGCATTTATTCAGAAGGCGCTTCCCCGGAGCCTTTGTGTGTCCTCGGGCACATCGTAGAGCCGGCTGAGGTCTCACTGAGGGCTGCGCTTTCTTGGGGCTGTAGGTGGAAGCGTGACAGTCACGGAATTGGGGGACATGTGATGTGATCAAGGGTGAGCCCTAAATTCATGTGGCAGGTGGGGAAGGCTTCCTGCAGGAGGATGACACGGGGCTGGGAGTTGAGATAGGTATGCAGGGTTTCCACCTAGGTGGATAACACAGGCAGAGACCTGGGTGTGTGGCGGATGACAGACTCCAGGGGCATCCAAGACCTTCTCGGATGCATCCAGGGAGCTATGGAGTGGGAAGGTGGGCAGGGCCCAGGGCGGGGCAGGCTTGGCTCTGTTCTTTATGACCAAGGTTGGATTTGAAGCCGTTTGTTTATGTAATACACAGTTCCAAGCCCTCCCCTGTGCCATACTGAGGGGGCGGGGCATGTGTGGCTGGGACAAGAACAGTCCAGACCTCATCCATGCCTCGTGGGGGAGACAGGTGCAGACACAGACATGGGGGCCGTGGTGCAGAGCCACAGGGTCCAGTCTGCGCAGATGTCCCTCATGGCAAAGGGTCAGCCTTGCCACCACGTGACCCAGAGAGTCATGGTTGTAGCAGCTGCCATCTGGCAGAGGCCTGCCACCCACCCCACTGGGACGGACACCAGTGACCCCTCTGTGGATCAGGTGGAGGAGAGACCGAGTCTGTGTGTCACAGTTTCCTGGGGCTGCTGGAGCAGAGTACTGGAAACACGGTGGCTTATAGCTACAGCAGGTTACCGTCCCTCAGTTCTGGGTCCAGGAGTGTGAGACGACGGGGGTGGGGTCGGGGGTTGCCATGTTCTCTCTGGAGCATGCTGGGGGGAGGGTCGTCCTTCCTTGCCTCTTCCAGCTACCGGTCGCCCAGATGTTCCTTGGCCTGTGTGGTGTCCCTCTGACCTCCATGTGGCGTCCCGCCTCCTCTCTCATCCCATCCATGTTCCCTTTCCTCTGAGCGTGTCTGTCTCTGCTTTCCCGTCTGCCGTATAAAGACACTGGTCATGTTGGGCTCAGGCCACCCTGCCTACCTCATCATGGCCTGTTCACTTCTGTAAAGATCCTGTTTCTGAATCCAGTCGCATCCTGTGGTGGTGGGGGGATCAGGACTTCAGCATACATTTTTTCTTTTTCTTTTCTTTTTCTTTTTTTTTCCGTCTCAGGTGTACATGAGTTCCCAATCTTGAACCCCCCCCCACCTCCCACCCCATATCAGCATACATTTTTGAAGGATGCAGTTTCACCCCTAAAGGTGGGAGGGCAGAGGAGGCCCCACAGCAGGCTGGGAAGGTAGGGGAAGGCCAGGCAGACAGCCCAGCACGGGGCAGGTGCATGGGGACTGGGCCTCAGCATATGCTCCTGGGCTTAGTGTCCCGGGTCCTTTCTCTGTTCTGTGCTCTGATGGGGCCTCTAGCTAGAGGGACTCCCTCTCAGGAGGTGACGAACGTCCGCTCTCCTTGTGCCAGCACTGGGGCTAGGGCGGGGCACTCTGAGTGTCCCCATCCTGAGGGGCACAGACTGTGGAGAGGGTCAGCCCAAGTGTGGGCCCCTCCTGGGTGGCCTGAGGGCTGGGGGGTGGCGGCCGTGGGCACCCCAGGGGCTGACCGTCTGCCCCCTGCAGGTTCATGGGTGGGGGTGGCGAGAGCTGCAGCCTCATCGCTGAAGGCCTCAGCACGGCCCTGCAGCTGTTCGACGACTTCAAGAAGATGCGGGAGCAGATGTGAGTGTGCCCGGTGCAGGGCCCATGCCTGTTTGTCCACCTGGCCTGTAGCCTGCTTGGTGGGCCACAGGCTCCACCCCCGGCCTCCCTGTGCGGTGTTGGGTGGGCTATCTGTGCTGGGCACTGGGAGCCAGGACGCACAAGGTATCCCGTGGCCCACTCCCTGGCTCGGAGTGTGCCTCCTGCCCTCCCTGTGGCTGGGTGACTCCCAGTGACTCAGGAGGCTCTCTGGACCTCAGCGTTCTCAGCTGAGAAACGGGTCCCTACTCCTGACTTCCAGCGGGGTGGAGGACTTGGTCACTGCTGCTGCTGGCTCAGGTCTTTTCTTGGGGTCCCTACTGCCACCCTCTCCTCACCTTGCCTTGTTCCCGGTAGCGGCCAGACACACCGAGTCTGCCTCCTTATCTGCAACTCGCCCCCATACCTGCTGCCTGCTGTCGAGAGCACCACGTACTCGGGGTGCACGACGGAGACTCTAGTGCAGAAGATCGGAGAGGTGACGACTCCTGGACCTGAGGGAGGAGGGAGCTGCCGGCCTGGGTCTCAGGATGGGCACAGATGCCATGGCCAGCCCTGCTGGCTCTTATTGGGAGAGCTACAACCCAGAATCACCCAGAGCAGCTGCTCTAGGTCTTGGGTCTTCTGTCCCAGAGCCTGGCGGGGACTTGGCCCCGTGGCTTCGTCCTGACTGCTTGTCCCCTCTTGTTCAGCGAGGAATCTACTTCTCCATCGTGTCCCCCCGGAAGCTGCCTGCCCTGAGGCTGCTGTTTGAGAAGGCGGCTCCTCCAGCCATGCTGGAGCCCCTGCAGCCGCCAGCAGACGTGAGCCAGGACCCACGGCACATGGTGCTGGTGCGGGGCCTTGTGCTGCCGGGTGAGCCCAGAGGTTGGTGGGGGGCAGGGGTGGGGGTGTCCTCTCCGGCTCCCTCTCACTCGGGTGTTCTTGGTGTCTCTCAATCCCCTTCTTAATGGGCTCAACCAATCATCCTCGGCACTCAGTTGGAGGTGGCTCAGCCCCAGGCCCCCTCCAGCCCAAGCAACCTGTGCCCCTGCCTCCAGCCGCACCCACGGGCGCCACACTCTCAACAGCCCCCCAGCAGCCTCTGCCACCGGTCCCCCAGCAGTACCAGGTATGGATGTTGCCAGGGGAGGGATGTGCTTCTAGGGCTTGGTGTAAACCCTGGCCCCTTGGCAAAGACCTGGTTGGAATTGTTAAGCCTTGGGGGTTAGGGGAGTCTCCCCTGAGACACCTGGAGGGTGGGACTCTTTAGGAGTCACGTCCTCTTAGGATTTTGTAGCTGGGCAGGATGGTCCTCAGCAGCCCCTCCCCTCTGTCACCAGGTCCCCGGGAACCTGAGCGCAGCGCAGGTGGCTGCCCAGAACGCTGTGGAGGCAGCCAAGAACCAGAAGGCGGGGCTGGGTCCTCGCTGTGAGTACCGGCAGGGACGTGGGTTTGGGCAGCCAGGTCTCCGCACCCCTGCCCACAATGCTTCCCTTGGTCTCTCCCACAGTCTCGCCCATCAACCCTCTTCAGCAAGCCACACCAGGAGTGGGTCCCCCCTACAGCCAGACCCAGGCCACCCAACTGCCCCCAGGGCCCCCCGGTGCCCCCAAGCCGCCTCCCGCTTCCCAGCCCAGCCTGGTCTCCACCGTGGCCCCAGGCCCGGGCCTGGCCCCCCCTGCACAGCCCGGGGCACCGTCCATGGTAGGTGCCTGCCTCCTGGCTGCCAACAAGGCAGGGAAGAGAGGTCAGCTTTCCTGAGAGGGCCCGAGGGCACATGATCTTGTTGTTTGAGGTCCTTGGGAGCTCACAGAGCCTAAGCTACAGGCGAGGCTGAGGCTAATTCTGGGGGCAGAATCATGGGGCAGTTACTTCTGGGTGGGTAAAGACTATTCCGAGGAGCCCAAAGGGTCCTGGGAGTCCAGGGTCCTTGAGAGAACCTGAATCCTCCCGGATTAGACTGTGTGGCCCTAGGTGCGGCCCAGTGGCGTTCTAGGCCTGGGGGAACACAGGAAGGGACCTTTGTCCTCTTCTGCCAGTTGACCTGGTCGTCTCAAGACAGCCCCTCCCAGGAGATGGTCTGACCCTGCCCTGTGGCCTTTCCTTCTCTTTCCCCTCTGCCAGGGGGGCACTGTGGCCCCGGGCGGGGTGAGCGGCCCTTCCCCGGCCCAGCTCGGGGCCCCAGCCCTTGGCGGGCAGCAGTCAGTCTCCAACAAACTCCTGGCCTGGAGTGGGGTCCTCGAGTGGCAGGAGGTGAGTGGCTCCGTCGGGCCAGCCCTGGTGTGCTGCAGGGCTGGACCAGCGCCTGTGGGGTCATAGGATTTGTCATCCTCAGGATAGTCCCGAGGAAGTTTGGGATGTGTAGCTGAGAGTTCAGGGTTAAGAGAAGTCTCAGCTTCTTGGTCCAAGGGAGGAAGGACCCAGGAGATCGTGGCATGGAGGGGACAATGGGTGGTGGGGTTTGAGGGCAGGAGAGGAAGCCCATATTTGTGGAATTCGAAGGCCAGAGGATTGCAGGGTTGGTGGTCTGATGAAGGGGCCCAGGGCTTGTGGGCCTTAAACTGGGGGATTATCCTGAGCTTTTGGGGCTCCCCAGGAAGGGCGGAGAGGTCAAAGGAATGGTGGCTCAAGGCCCTTCTCACCCATATACATCTTTCTTTCCCCCTTAGAAACCCAAACCTGCCTCCGTGGACGCCAACACCAAGCTGACCCGGTCACTGCCTTGTCAGGTCTACGTTAATCACGGCGAGAACCTGTAGGTGGCCGGGGGTGGGGTGGGTGGCGAGCCAGGGTGTGCGTCTCCTGACGCTTCCCCTGATGTCGTCCCAGGAAAACGGAGCAGTGGCCCCAGAAGCTGATCATGCAGCTCATCCCCCAGCAGCTGCTGGTGAGTGGCTGGCAGCGGGTTGCCGCCCGCCCCTCCCGCCTCCATGCCTCCGCACTCCCCGCTCCGCACACCTGCTGACCTGGGTGTCTCCCGCAGACCACCCTGGGCCCTTTGTTCCGGAACTCAAGGATGGTCCAGTTCCACTTCACCAACAAGGACCTGGACTCTCTCAAAGGCCTCTACCGCATCATGGGCAATGGCTTCGTGAGTTGGGTGGCCGGGTGGTGGCTTCCTGTCTTGGGCCCAGGGAGCTGTTTTGGATGGTGGGGCTGCCTTTGTAACGCTGGGCTCTTAAACTCTGCGCCAGATTGAGGTCTCTCACGTTAAAACCGTGGCAGGGTATGAGAGGAGCCATCGGAGAAAACTCTGGGCTCTGATGGGTTTGCGGGGTGTCACAGCTTCCTGGGGCCAAGAACAACAGTAGTCCATTCTCTCGCGCTCCTAGAAAAGAGAGACATGATGAAAATCAGGGAGTCAGGAGGGCCGCGTGCTGTGGAGCCTCAGGGAAGACCCCTCCTCGCCTCTTGCCTGGCAGCCCCAGGCAGGCTTGGCTTTAGACAGCCTAGTCCAGGCTCCTGTTCTCGTCCTCACGTGGCCGTCCTCACTCCATGTGTCTTCACGTGGTGTTCTCTTCCTGATGTGTGTCTGTCTGCTTATGGGGATGCTTGTCATTTGGATTGGGGCCCACTCGAATGACCTCATCCTAACTTACTACCTCCGCAAGCACCCTATTCTCAATAAGGTCCCGTTCCCTGGTGCCACGGTCTGGAACTTCACCATGTGTTTTTGGAGGATACCATTCAACACATAGCTCTAAGGGAGGGTCTCTAAATAGGACCAGAACCAGTTACTGAGTCCATTCTGTGAACTTAGCTCACTTCCTGTGTATCCAGCCCCACGCAGGATGGCGGATATGGTACCCGGGTCCATCCCTTGAGGTGTGAATGCCGCCTCCCGCGAGTCTCACTGCAGGCGCTGAGGTCGAGGCGGTGTGGCACCCCAGGGGCCTCTCGGATCCCTGGTCAGTCAGGGTGTCTGCCACTGCCACTGAGCACGCGCTTCCCGTGTCAGCTCTGTGTTGAATTCCCTCCCTGCCCTTTGAGGAGGGCAGGATTGGAGGGGGCTTCCTCTCCTCTTTATCTAGCCATCTGCAGCGGTCCCAGGTGCACCCTGTTCCTTCAGGCACCCAGCTCTCTGGAGCAGCCTCAAGCCAAACCTGGAGCCACCTCCACCTTTCAGAGCAGAAAGCTGGCCACACCTGGCCTGTGGGGCTTCTAGAACCTTCTAAAACCCAGCCCCCTCCTGCAGGGTGTGACAGGCTCTGATCCTCTCCTGCAGGCGGGCTGCGTGCACTTCCCCCACACGGCCCCGTGCGAGGTGCGCGTGCTCATGCTATTGTACTCGTCCAAGAAGAAGATCTTCATGGGTCTTATCCCCTATGACCAGAGCGGCTTTGTCAACGGCATCCGCCAGGTCATCACCAACCACAAGCAAGTCCAGCAGCAGAAGCTGGAGCAGCAGCGTGGGGTGAGCGATGCCGCAGCACCCCTACCCGGGGCCTGTACAGCCCTCCTGGGCCCCAGCTCTCACGGCAGGACCCCTGGGGCCCTCCTGGGGCTCCAGTGCTGGGCACGTCCTCCTCTGCCAAGTTCAGTCTTACCCCATGTTTCCCTGCAATCTTTCTTTCCTTTATAAAGAATATTCTTGTTGAATTTCTAAGACACAGTCCCCTCTCCAGGGGCATAAAGTTTACATCCTAGACAACCCTGCCCCCTGCCCAGGAAAACGTTCCCAGCTCCTGACAGGGTCCTGTTGAGTGTGCAGACCCTCCACAGCACAGGGACTCTCCGCCCAGCCACTCACCTGCTCCCTCTCTCCCCATGCAGATGGGCGCCCAGCAGGCCCCCCCTGGGCTGGGTCCCATTCTGGAGGACCAGGCAAGACCCTCGCAGAACCTGGTGAGGACAGGGCCGCGGCGGGGGGAGTGTGTGCAGAGGATGCCATGATTCTGACCTCGCTGAAGAGGCAGAAGGGTCTTTGGGCTCCATCCCTCACCCCTGTCTCTTCCCGTCAGCTCCAGCTCCGCCCGCCACAGCCCCAGCCTCAGGGTACCGTGGGGGCCTCTGCGGCCGCTGGGCAGCCCCAGCCCCAGAGTGCTGCCCCAGCTCCTCCAGGTGCCCCGCAAGGCCCTCCTGGAGCAGCCCCCGGCCCGCCCCCTCCTGGACCCCTCCTCCGGCCCCAGAACCCCGGGGCCAACCCCCAACTGCGGAGCCTCCTCCTCAACCCGCCCCCGGTGAGATTTGGGGAGGGAATCATACGGGAGCCAGGGGTCCTGGGCTTGACGGTCAGATTCCTTTCCTCATGGAGGTGGGAGGTTGGTTTGATGGGGGTGGGTGATTGGAGGTCAGCTTGGCCCTTCCCCACACGTCCTACGTGGGCTTCTGCTGAGATTCCTTTGGAGGAGGATCAGAGGCTCCAGCAGGGATGGGGCAGGTGGGGCTCTCCGCCAGGGGCTCTGAGCCACTTTCTCTGTACCCCCAGCCCCAGACTGGGGTGCCCCCGCCTCAGGCCTCCCTCCACCACCTCCAGCCACCAGGGGCCCCTGCACTGCTGCCCCCACCGCACCAGGGCCTGGGGCAGCCCCAGCTGGGGCCCCCTCTCCTTCACCCGCCGCCGGCCCAGTCCTGGCCTGCTCAGCTTCCCCCGAGGGCTCCACTGCCAGGTAAGGGGACTTGGGGGAGGCCCGGGGCCTGGGCTGAGTGTCCCAGTGTCCTGTGACTTCTGGGAAGTGAAATCCTGGGACTCAGGAACAGCAGGGGCCCTTGCGGCTCATGGGGGCTCCACGGGCCCCTGGGAGGTACAGCCCAGGGCACCGAGAGCCAAGGCAGCAGGCGCTCTCCCCCCGGCTCCCCGCCTCCATGTCCTCTGGGGTTGCTGGGAGTCTCAGGGCTGGAGAGTTGTGCTGGGGATGGGCCCCCACAGGCTCACAGGAGGCAGACGGCCCATGGCCATGTGGGGTTAGGCGCCTCTGGGGTCCCCCCGGGGCTCCCTTGACCCCCCTGTGCCTCGGGCCTCCAGAGGCAGAGGGAGGACTCAGGCCCAGGGCCCTCCCGGGCCCCAGGGACCACCGGGAGATGCAGTCCCTTCCCACTGCCCCCCAGGTCAGATGCTGCTCAGCGGGGGGCCCCGGGGCCCGGTCCCCCAGCCGGGCCTGCAGCCCAGCGTCATGGAGGACGACATCCTTATGGACCTCATCTGAACCCCGACACCCAATAAAGTTCCTTTTAACACACGCCCCGGCTCCCGTCACTGACATCCCCCAGGACTGGGCAGGAGGAGATGGGGGGAGACACCTCTGCCCTTGTTCTTGCTTCAGCAGACGCCCCTGAGGCCCCGGGCTGGTGAGGCCGGGGCCTCGGCGGTGAGTGAGGCCATCTGGTGCAACCTGGCTTCCGGGAGGTGAGGAGGCTGTAGACAGAGGTCCTAGGACCACGAGCGCCTGTGAAGGTAGAGAGGGTACCAGGCAGGCCGGTGGGGTCTGTGAGAGGCAGTCAATGAGGCCTTGAGGGAAGGCAGTCCAGGTGCCGAGATGACAGAAAGGAACGTGTTGGGGCAGGAGGAAGCCTGGGATGGTCAGAGGACAAGTCATCCGAGGCCTCTGGGAGCACGAGCCTTTGGTGGGGAAGGAGGCCTGGAGGGGTGGGGAGGGAGCTCAGATTCCACACTGAGCAGCTGGAGGCTTGTCCATGGGGTGTGGAAGGGCTGCAGGAGGTCAGGCCCAGGAGCCAGGCCGGGGTCGGTTGGGTGTCAGCCCCCCGTGGGCTGCGAGATGTGATGGGGCAAGATAGGAGGCAGGGAGGAGCCGAGGGTGATGTTCACGGGGAGGGAGAGCCCAGAGGAGCGGCCAGAGTTGGGGGGCAGGAAGGGTGAGGCCAGGAACTGGTGTGCCCGTGTGGAAAAAGTTGTGGGTGTAGGGTGGGGTCCAAGGACCTGGCCTGGGTGCTGGTAGACAGTGGGCCTTCCTGAGGCAGGAGCCGGGAGAAGGAGCCAGTGGTGATCGCTGATGGTCTGGGACATCTGAGGGACAGAGGCCACGCTGGGAGCCCAGGGTGTGTCCTTAGCAGCAGAGTGTGTGCTTGGTGGTTGAAGACACAGGAACGGAAGAGGTCTCATGTGGAAAGAGCAGTCAGAGACCAGGCTTCTGGGACTTTGGACAGAGTGGACAGTGGAGCCATCCTAGTGATGGGAGACACAGTGGGGATGTAAGGAGATACAGGTTTGGGGTGTAATGAGGCAAGGGGCGTGAGGCTGTCCTTAGGGAGACATCCAAGGGGCAGCTGCTCTGGCCTGTGAGCAGAGACTTAGTTGTCTGTTGTCAGACCGACCCCGGAGCAGTGATGCTCAGAGTGTGGTCTAGAGGTGGACCACCAGCGTCCGCATTGTTTGAGATGTCTGTTAGGATCAGATGCCCAGACCCCTCCCAGGAGAGAGGTTGCAATCTGGTGGCCCATGGGCCACTCTACAGATGAGTTTTGTTTGGCCATCCCTGTGTTAGGCTATGTGGCATTTTTCTCCCTAATGAGTTAGTTGTAAAAATCAGGATGATTCTCTCAAACACCCACACATACACACACAAAATCCATAGTCTTGTCTTCTCTTGACAAGTCAGAAGATCTGGCTCCCCTGGGTCCACCCTCCCGCCCAGCAAACAGGCTGGAGCCGTCCCTCTGCACGGGGTGTGTGCTCTCTGGTTCGCCACAGTCCCCACCACTCCCTCCTGACTCCCCCACCATGAAGCAGAAGGCTGTCGCCTTCGGCACAGGGCTGGCACGGTTGGTGTCCCTGGGGTAGTATTCGGAGACAGTGAAATCTTTCTTGTACCCATGTCTCTACCAAAAGTGGCAAAACGAAAGAGAGAACGAGAGGGCCACGTGTTTCGAGAGAAATGGGAGCGAGCCTATTTCTTTGTGGAGGTGAAGAGCATGCCTACGTGCTTAATATGCAAAAAAATCGTGTCTGTGTTGAAAGAATACAACCTGAAGCGTCACTATGAATCCAAGCACAGTAAGAGCTTCGACCAGTACACAGAGCAGACTCGAGACGCAATTCTCAATGAACTGAAGAAGGGCCTCAAGTGTCAGTAGGGCCGGTTTTGGAAAGCCAACAGGAGCAGTGGCATGGCTGCCGCTCAAGGCTCAGGAATCACATGACACGAATCACCCAGGCGTTCTAGCCCACGGACATCCAGTTTATAAGGGAGNAGGACCTGGCCTGGGTGCTGGTAGACAGTGGGCCTTCCTGAGGCAGGAGCCGGGAGAAGGAGCCAGTGGTGATCGCTGATGGTCTGGGACATCTGAGGGACAGAGGCCACGCTGGGAGCCCAGGGTGTGTCCTTAGCAGCAGAGTGTGTGCTTGGTGGTTGAAGACACAGGAACGGAAGAGGTCTCATGTGGAAAGAGCAGTCAGAGACCAGGCTTCTGGGACTTTGGACAGAGTGGACAGTGGAGCCATCCTAGTGATGGGAGACACAGTGGGGATGTAAGGAGATACAGGTTTGGGGTGTAATGAGGCAAGGGGCGTGAGGCTGTCCTTAGGGAGACATCCAAGGGGCAGCTGCTCTGGCCTGTGAGCAGAGACTTAGTTGTCTGTTGTCAGACCGACCCCGGAGCAGTGATGCTCAGAGTGTGGTCTAGAGGTGGACCACCAGCGTCCGCATTGTTTGAGATGTCTGTTAGGATCAGATGCCCAGACCCCTCCCAGGAGAGAGGTTGCAATCTGGTGGCCCATGGGCCACTCTACAGATGAGTTTTGTTTGGCCATCCCTGTGTTAGGCTATGTGGCATTTTTCTCCCTAATGAGTTAGTTGTAAAAATCAGGATGATTCTCTCAAACACCCACACATACACACACAAAATCCATAGTCTTGTCTTCTCTTGACAAGTCAGAAGATCTGGCTCCCCTGGGTCCACCCTCCCGCCCAGCAAACAGGCTGGAGCCGTCCCTCTGCACGGGGTGTGTGCTCTCTGGTTCGCCACAGTCCCCACCACTCCCTCCTGACTCCCCCACCATGAAGCAGAAGGCTGTCGCCTTCGGCACAGGGCTGGCACGGTTGGTGTCCCTGGGGTAGTATTCGGAGACAGTGAAATCTTTCTTGTACCCATGTCTCTACCAAAAGTGGCAAAACGAAAGAGAGAACGAGAGGGCCACGTGTTTCGAGAGAAATGGGAGCGAGCCTATTTCTTTGTGGAGGTGAAGAGCATGCCTACGTGCTTAATATGCAAAAAAATCGTGTCTGTGTTGAAAGAATACAACCTGAAGCGTCACTATGAATCCAAGCACAGTAAGAGCTTCGACCAGTACACAGAGCAGACTCGAGACGCAATTCTCAATGAACTGAAGAAGGGCCTCAAGTGTCAGTAGGGCCGGTTTTGGAAAGCCAACAGGAGCAGTGGCATGGCTGCCGCTCAAGGCTCAGGAATCACATGACACGAATCACCCAGGCGTTCTAGCCCACGGACATCCAGTTTATAAGGGAGCTGAAGAGACGCCCCCCGAACAGAAACCCCCGTCTGCTTGGACCGTCCTCTGAGTCCAGCAGGCATCCGCGTCTCGCGGGAGGGGAAGAGAAATCTGAAGATCGACGCGTCCAGTTGCTTGACCGAGTCAGATCAGTCGTGGCCTTTACTATCACTGCTCATGACTTATCACCACCCAGTTAGCTTTATTTATTTGTGGCGTGGAGAATCTCGAGGTGACCGAAGAAAGCTGTGACATGGTGCCAAGGCAGGCCCGATCCTGGGAAGTAACTTGTTTTCTGTGTGTCAAGAGAAACACACACTTTTCATGAAAGCTGGTCTAAACACCTAAGCACAGCTATAGACTGCGGTGGTGATCAAACCATCCGTGTCCTTGGGGATGCAGGCGGGTCGCCTCAATCCGAGGGGGCATCATTGGCAGAGACTCAAGTCAGGTCATCGCATCAATTACCAGGCACTGACGTTGCTGTGAGAGGTCAGTGGAACAAACGAGATGGCATCCGTGACAGGGTTTTGTACCTTGATCACGGGCAGGCTGGTGATGAACTTGACCCAGTGTGTTTTATAGAAGCTCTTCGACCTTGTGACATGTGGAAGCAGTCTGAACTGTTGCAGTCCATCAACTTAGCTCATTTCAGGTGAGCAAGAAGCCACACCTTGGTCCCCCTGAGAAGGTCAGTCAGAGACTTTGGGTCAAAGTTCCTACCCTTCTGAACACTCTTTTTCTCCCAAGGACATTCACAAACAGCTACTTGAATGTATGATCATGTTCACCCAGTCCAGGCAGAAATGGGGATGCTGTCGGCAGGGAGTATTCTGATTCCCTATCCGTGGCTGCAGGTGGTCTCCAGAAATGAAGGGCATGGCCTGGATAGCGTCCACTCAACTCGTGGGGCTAAAGACCAAACTGCCCCAAGGCTCCCGGCCTCTAGACATGAAAACGGACGAACACTGCCCCATTTGCTTTTCTTGGTTGCTGTCGACCGTGTGAGCGCAGACCACAAATACTAGCTGCTGAGCTCCAGGGCAGTGGGCTGCCGGTCGCCCAGTGGGCCCCCTCAGAAGACGACAGCCCTCACCGCTCTCCAGCAGTCGCCTGAATCTCCGTGTCTGGAAGTGCCCACACTTGTGAGCAGCCGTTTTCCGTTACACAACTGAATCAAGTTCAATGCTGCCCCCAGCTTCAGGAGTCCAGGTCGAGTTCTCAGCCACCAGTCCCACCCTTGACATCCGGGGGTGGCATGGATGAGGCCCATTCCCCCGGCTTCATAGTCCAGGGAGCAGAAGAATTAACGAAAGAGAAAACAAAAAAATTTAGTAATATTTCTATTTTTCAATTTGTATTTTTTCAATTTGGATTTGAAAGATAAATTCCAGTACCATACCTGTTTGTATTATGTTCCATGCATTCACCAGCGTTCAGTAAAGATTCCATTTGATTATATTTCTGGCCGTGGACTTTTCTTATACCTGGCGAGGTCACTCATTTATGTGGCCCACCTGGCTCCTGCAGGCATTTGAGTTTACTGATCCCTGCCCTAGAGTCTTCTAGAACCGTCGAAGTGAATACTCCATCCGGGGAGGGAGGGAGGCTGGGCTTCAGCATCAAGTGCAAGCTCCCTCGGCAACTCTGATGCAGACAAGGGAGGGAAAGTGGGCGAGATGTCCCAGGTGGCATGTGTTGCAGGGGTTCTTGAAAGCTCAGATGGCTCCAGGGGCCAGGCAGGTGATGGAAATGGGTGACATGGACGGGTGTAAGACGACAGGGATTGACGGGGACTGTGGCGAACTTGGGGAGTGCTTGCCCCACCTCATGGCATTCAAATTAAAACCAAAAAAAAAAACAAAACAAAACACTGTGAGGACCAAACAAAATCCGCTGGTGGGTCTCGAGGCCGCCGGGCTGCCATTTTGCGACCTCTGGAAGAAGAAGACACGAGGACAAGGCCAGAGGCCAGAGGAGGACCCACATGTGAGGGCTAGGCAGGGACTGGGAGACAGGAGGAGCAGGCAGGTATGTTCTGGAAGACGAGAGTTTTCAAGGAGAGAGTGACCGACTCATGTCCAAAGCCATCAAAAGAAGACTAGCAGGACACAGGTCATGCTGTTCCCACCAGGGTGGACATTGCCCCGTGGACAAACAGACACTCCTCGAGTCCTTCTGGGACAAATTGATCAAACCAGTGGCTGTTCCCAGTCACTGGAGGCCCCTGGCCTCAGCACCCAGTTAGGTGAACTGAAGGCACTGTCCCCGTGTCATCACCCCATACCGTACCCCAGATGAGAAGGAAGCCCTGGGTTACAGTGTGCCCAGAGAGAGGAGATCTACCCACGCAGCGCTCACTTCCACATTTCACAGCCCAGGTATAGACGACAGCCTCTCAGAGCCAGCCAACACCAAGAGAGCAGGTCTTTCTGGAAAGTTTTTCTCTGAGCATGAGGTATTGTTAAAGTTGCTGCAGTTAATGTAGTACTACAGGCCTTAAACATCAGGGTTGAGCCTGCAGCTTCTGTACCAACGGGCTGTGTGGCTTTAGGCCGGCCTCGTGCCTCTCTGAATCTCTGACCCCAGGTGGCTAGAAGTGATTTCTGAAGGATTGAGCCCTCGAAGGAGAGCTGCCGTTAGCCATGGTTGCCATCACTGGTCAAAATATGCTCCTAGAGGGCAGAACTGCGTCTAAAAATGCATGCTAGTTTGTCAGAACCACCAGAGCATCCATGATGGTTGTAATTTGGGTGAGTGGCTGGTTAGAAACATTTCATTTCTGACCAGTTTGTTTTTGGGGCCAGGCATGTAGGGCTGGAAGCAAGACTGGGAAACATGAGAATTCTTCCACAGGAACAGATCTGGCAAAAGTGGGAGAACTAAAAAAAAAAGCTAGATCACTGACTCGTTCATGGTTAGATATCTTGTCTTGGGTGAGAGACTGCCCATCTCCTACTTCTATGAAGAAAATTTATGAGAAAAATGACAGCCTCTAAAAAACATGTTTGTCTAAAGGTACATGAAACTCACTAATATTTTACCATCAGTTTGGGCTTTTAAGAAAATTAACCTTAGAATTCTATTGAGTTACATAGGAATCTAGTTTCATAAAGATGAAAAAAAAACCTACTGAAGTGTAGAACAAAACAGTGAAGTATTCCTTGGAGGCAGGTTTATCAGTTTGGTGTTTGGGTTTATATGCTTATGGTTGTAGATAGACACTGATAGTTTCTTGGATGTCTTATGTAAACGAGGTCAGTTTCTATATGTTTATCTTGCCTCCCCCTCCCCACCCCGCTTGAATCATGGCCATTCGTCCACATCGTTCACTACAAGTAACTCTGTGTCCTGTTAGTAAATGGTTGCTTCCCCTGGTGCATTAAGTGGACACATTCCAATCCCACAGACCGTCCAGTCTGCATAAACTGCCTGTTGATGTAACCAGTCCTGGGCTTAAAACAATAGCATTTACTGTCTCACAGTTTGTCTGGATCAGGAATCCAGGCCCAGCTTGGCTGGTGCTTCTGGCTCAAGGTCTCTTGAGGTGGCAGTCAAGCTGGGGCCGCAGTCTCATCTGAAGGCTCCACTGGGGGAGGCCCCACTTCCAAGCTCATTCACATGCCTGAGGGCGGGATCTTGTTCTTCGCCTTCGCCTGGACACAGCGCCTCAGCTCCTTGCTTGCTCTTGGCTTGCAGTCCTTTTCACAGGACGCCCAAGGTGGGAGCCACAGTTTTTTCTGTAACCCAACAGTGGAAGTTGTAGCCTATCACTTTTGCTGTATTCCATTCATTAGAACAGTTGCTAGGTCAAGCGCACAGTGAGGCTGAGAGGACAATAAAAGGATTATAATACTAGGAGGTGGGGGTCACAGGGGCTGTCTTTGAAGCTCTTTGCCACATTCTTTGAGGCAGCTGGGTAGCTGTGTAGTTTTCCACTATTATAAAAAATGCCTCAGACAATCAGCATGGACATGTATCTCTTCTCCTTCATTTGTATAGACATTCCTTTCTTTTTTTTTTTGCCACACCCTGGGGCATGCAGGATCTTAATTCTCTGACCAGGGATCAACCCTGTGCCCCCTGCAGTGGAAGCGAGCTGTGTTACTCACTGGACAGCCAGGGGAGTTCCTGTTCAAGGATTCCTGTGTGATATATTTCCAAGTGGAGCATTTCCAAATTGAAGTGTATGCTGATTCTATTTTTATTTACTTCACTTATAAAAAATTCAACTTTTTACATAATAAAGCCTCTCAAGGTGCACACTTTTAGAGGCCTCCAAATCACCCCAATGCACGGTCTCTCTCAGCCCTCTCTGGAGACTAGCAACCGATTTCTTGTGTGTTCTTTGGCGATCTGGACTAGCAGGTAGAAGCAAACAGAGATATATTCATTTTCTGGCTCTTCTAGCCAGTGGCACCTTGCTTTATATTTTTATAAGCAGCTTTATGGAGGTATGATTGAGTTTGGATATCCGCATATACTTTTGAAAGAATCACTACAAACAGGTAGCAGGCACTCGTCACCTCCAGAAGTTTTCCTGTGTCCCTTTGGTTTTCTCTGTGTTACGTGTATGTGTGGTAGGGACACTTCGACAGATCTACCCTCTTAAATTTCAGTGTGTGGTAGAGTCAGTAATCACAGGTGCTTTGTTCTACAGAAGGTCTCTAGAACTTACTTTACCTTATTCTGTAGATTACTTTTTTTACCTGACAGTGTATCTTGCAGGTTATACCAGGACAAAAAAACCTTCTATCCTTTTTTTTTTTTTTTAAATAAGTCTTTATTGAATTTGTTACAGTATTGCTTCTGGTTTATGTTTTGGTTTTTTGGCTACAAGGTATGTGGGATCTTAATAACTCCTGGACCAGGATCAAACCCACACCTGCTGTGTTGGAAGCATGGAGTCTTAACCTCTGGACCACCAGGGAAGTCTCTCATCCATTTGTATGGCTGTATAGTACTCCCCTGAGGAATGCCATCATCTTCTCAGTCGGTCTCTTATTGGCTGTGTAGAATGTTTCTGGTCTTTTGGGGTGCCCATTTTATTTTTACTTTTTAGCGGGGCGCCCATTTTAAACTGCAACCAACTGCCAAATTGCCCCCTCCAAAAAATATGTGGCATATCAGTGATTGTACCAACTCATTTCTTTCCAGTTCACCAGTACGAATGATAACTGCATCGGAAGAGGCTGGGCAGGACACAGCCGTCTCGAGGCACCTTGCTTCTGAAGGCAAGGAGAACGCCCTCTGGGCTTGGAGACGGGCGAGGTCTGGGTTTTTCCAATGTGGGAGTGTTCGGCACAGCGCATGTTGGGGGGCAGCTGGTGGCTGTTGGTTTCCCTATCTGCAGAATGAGATAATAAGGTTGTCATCCTCATGGCCTAGTGTGTAAGGGTTCAGTGAGCTCAGAGGGGAAGTGCTTAGCAGTGTCTAAGACATTTATTATCATTATTGCTTTTTCGAGGATGATTTACTTTATTTTTTTTAAATTTTATATTTTTGGATGCACCGCACACAGCATGCAGGATGTTAGTTCCCCAACCAGGGGTTGAACCCACGCCCCCTACAGTGTAAGCACAGAGTCTTCACCACATCAGGGAAGTTTCTCCAAGAATGATATATTTTAAAATTAAGTTTTACAGGCAGGCACCAGCTCTGACAACCAGTCAGCCTCCCAGTTCTTATTCTGTGTCACATGCTTGTATAAACTGCACCCATAAACCATAGAAAGTAATTTATCATTTCCAATTCTTTTAAAAAAGTGAAAGGAGAACCTAAAGACACTTATTAAGCAAACTGAAGGCTGGACCTTCCTAGGTTTTTATAAGCTTTTCCGTTTAATCATTTACAGTTACTTTGCTTGCAGCTCATCTGGCAGCATTTTTTTTAAGGCAATTCTTATTCTTTCCAATGCAGGCAACACACTTTGCATACAAACAACTCTCTTTTAATATTTGATTCATTTGATAGGGTGAAGTTATTAACTGAGGCTTAACTGGCGATAAACAAGTTTGATAACAGACAGCTACTCCTCAGGAAGTGTACAGCTTAACAGATGGGAGCAGA
The DNA here is from genome assembly GCA_006410615.1 of Neotragus moschatus. NCBI lineage: Eukaryota > Metazoa > Chordata > Mammalia > Artiodactyla > Bovidae > Neotragus > Neotragus moschatus. Next base: position 938,815 of record SJYA01002418.1, read on the forward strand.
ATTGCTTAGTCATAATAGTAGCCAGCTAAGCTGGGCAGATTTTACAGATACGATGAACCATGTCTTACCAATTGGCAAATTGGGTAAGCTAGACGGTTTCAGAGAGCTGCACTGTACTAATTACAGTAGTTACTGATAAGAATTTCACTTCTCATTCTGAAATGTTGCCGTTTTGCTCATGCTGGAGTGGATCCTGGCACATCTTTCTCCATGCTTATACAAAATCCTAGGAATTCATACCAATACATTGTCCTGATGGGATCTGAAGTATGAGAAGGCATCAACTAGGTGGAGAACAGAAAGAGCACAGAAGAGATCAGTCTAGAGACAGCAGCAGGGGTCCCACCATGTGGGGCCTTAGAGGAAGAGTTTGTAATTAATTCTAAGGGCACTCGGAAGCCACTGGAGTCTCTTTCTTAAAAAAAATTTTCTTTTATATTTTTTTTAATTTTTGGCTGCACTGGGTCTTCATTGCTTTGTGCGGGCTTTCTTTAGTTGCTGTGAGCCAGGGGCTACTCTTCATTGCAGTGCACAGGCTTCTCACTGCAGTGGCTTCTCGCTGCAAAACACAGGCTCTAGGTGTGGGCTTCAGTTGTTGCAGCCTGCAGGCTCAGTAGTTGCGGTGCACAGGCTCAGTTGTTCTGCGGCATTGTGAAATCTTGCCCGAACGGGGATCAAACCTGTGTCCCCTGCATTGGCAGGAGGACTCTCATCCACTGTGCCACCAAGTAAGTCTCATTGGAGTCTTTTGATGAATGGAATGAAAGTCAAGGTGACAAGAGTTAGAAGGCTGTTACCCATGCAAGAGATCACAATGGCTTTACTAAGAATAGTGAGAACTCAGGATTTAGGGAGATTAAGGAGGAGAAGGGGACTTCTGTCCCTACGATTAGCCTTTTTACNGTCTCATTGGAGTCTTTTGATGAATGGAATGAAAGTCAAGGTGACAAGAGTTAGAAGGCTGTTACCCATGCAAGAGATCACAATGGCTTTACTAAGAATAGTGAGAACTCAGGATTTAGGGAGATTAAGGAGGAGAAGGGGACTTCTGTCCCTACGATTAGCCTTTTTACTACCAGCAGTGGGCTCTCCTGACATAGTGAGGCCTCTGGAGGTAACTGTTGATATCTAGCTGGCTGTTTGGGTCCAGAGAGTAGTGATTCCCTATTAGGCCACAATCCAGGTCAGATTTGGGGCTCAGATTGGGGCTCCAATATGACCTTACCTGGAGCTTCTCCTCCCATCTAATTGCTCCTCATAGATCTGAACTCTAAAGGGATAGAGTGTCCCAGCCTCTGTACACACACACCTCCTCATGATGTCATTCATTCTCATGAAACACTGAAGGCTCTCAAAGTTGTATCTCTAGATCTCCCCCCATTTACACTGTTTAGTCAACATTGCAAATGTACCTCGTAGAAACAGAAGTAGATTAAGGAGGAAAAGGGAACTTTTGTCCCTACGATTCTCCTTCCTACTGCCAGCAGTGGGGTCTCCTCACATAGTCAGGCCTCTGAAGGTAACTGTTGATATCTAGCTGGCTGTCAGGGTCCAGAGAGTAGCGATTCCCTATTTGGCCACAATCCAGGTCAGATTTGGAGTTCCATTTCCGCCCACCCCACTCTGCTCCTCCCACAGTCATTTTCCTTTCATGAAATGACACCTCTGTACAAGCAAAACNAGGTAACTGTTGATATCTAGCTGGCTGTCAGGGTCCAGAGAGTAGCGATTCCCTATTTGGCCACAATCCAGGTCAGATTTGGAGTTCCATTTCCGCCCACCCCACTCTGCTCCTCCCACAGTCATTTTCCTTTCATGAAATGACACCTCTGTACAAGCAAAACCCTTGAAATCTCTTCACCCTCTCACTCCCCGCACAAGTCCTTTGGGCTTCAGCTTGAAAATAAATTGTGAAAGTGCGTACTTCCACTGTGGCCACACTCCCTGCGATCTAAGCCACCTGTGACTCTCAGCTGGCTTATTGCCATAGTCTCCTATCTGCCCGCTTGCTCCACTAGGCCTTACCTCATATTCAACACAGCAGCTGGAGTGATCTTTAAAAAAAAGATGTTACTATTTCAAAAGTTTGCATATGGTAAGAATTGCAAATAGTCTACAAGAACAAACTCTGCTTTCCATGTCTTTGACTCTTCCATCTGCTGTCTTCTCTCCTCAGAGGTGACTCTGGATCCACCTTCTTCTGTAGACTTGTAGAGACACTGTGGGCATGACTCTGCGTTTGTGAATGATTTGTTTAAAATGTAAATGAGACCTTGTCCCTTCCTTGATAAAAACCTTTTGATGGTTCCCCAGCAAAGTGAGACTAAAATCCAAATTCCATCACGAGGCTATAGGACCCTGCTTGTGGCACCTGGCACTCTCTGCTTCCTCAGCTCTCCTTCACCGTCACTCTTCTCCAGTCGTGCTGCACCGCAAATTTCCCCCCCCCACCCCGTCCCTCCCTCGACCCTTGCTTTCCTTCCATTCTCAGGATTTGCGCCCTGGCTGGTCCCTCATCTTAGCATACTCTTGTAGCCTATGTGGACTTGCAGGCTGCGTAAAGATCAAGTTTCCTGAATTCTCACGGTCATCATCCCATCCCCCGTAAATAGAGTGCATTTGCTCTATTTGTAATATATCACAAAATGCGGTTATTTATTTTCTCCAGCGGGGCTGGTCTCTTTGGTCACCACAATTGATGCCCAGCACAGAACGGGAAATGGCACCAATAATAATGACTTTAAAAGGAGAAAAACTATCATTTAGGTCGTCACTGTGCCAAATATCGACCTGATAGTTTATCAACTCATTTGATTCTCATAGCCATTTTAGGGTTAGCTAATATCCACATTTAAGAAACAAGGAAACTGAAGCAAGAAATGTTATACACAACTACTAGCATGTGAACACGCAGTCCTTTAATCGGAGAGTGAATGCACAAATCAATGAATGGCCCTGAGAGCCGAGTGGCAAGAAGTAGAGGGAGGCGGGCGGAGCCTAGGTCGCGGGAGCCAATGGGCACGCAGCTGTGGGACCGCCGGCTCCGCCCAAGCCGCGCGGAGGCCGCTGGGAGTTGTGGTCCCTTGCCCGCCTGGCCACGTCACTGCCTTGAAACCCTAAGTCCTCCTGAGTTTCTGGAACGATCCGTATTTCCGAACCTATAGGTCGTTTCCNACAGAGACTGTGACTCCCTCAAGGGGCTCTGCCGGGTCATGGGCAACGGCTTCGTGAGTGGGGCAGGGGTGATGGAGGTGGGTGGGGACAGAGGCCCTGGGAACACCGTGGTGACCAAGTAAAGTGGTAGGCAGAGCTCTGCTGGGACAATCGAGGCGGGTGGCAGCGTCCTGGGAGATCTCTGGGGGCATTCCCCCGTCCCTGTGAACTGGGGTCTCACTGCTTAGAGGGGACAGCAGAGGAACCCAGCTGTCTGCCAGGCCAGGCAGGGGCAGGCATGGAGCACTGGAGCAAAGGGAGGGGCCTCGGCCCACCCTCCAGGGAGCCAGGAGCTTGTTGGGGGCTGCGGCAGGGACCTGGAAGTAGGAGTGACGGGAAGGAGCTGGAGCAGGGAATAGTTCTCATCAGCAGTGCCCTGGGGGGAGCCAGGGCGTTTGTGTAAAACCAAGGTAGTGGTCTGAGAGTAGTGAGTTCTCAGTAAACTCGAGCTGGTGAGGTTGTTAAGAGTTAGGATTCAGACACAGCTGGCGTGGGCATGTTTCTAGCAGCTACCCAAGGGAAGCTGCCCAGAGGGCTCTGCTCTGGGGTCTCTCTAGTCCTTAGTCCCCTTTGGGACAGCCTGCCTCCCGGCTGTGGTCTTCAGGGGGTGCTGTGCGGCCCTCACCTTTTTCTTGGGATTGTGACAAGTGTGGGGTGTCTCTCCTGCCTGGTCACCCCTGTGTTCAGCAGTGTTTGCTGAGAGCGTGCCTGCTCCACCCTGGTGGGGACAGGGACACCTGTGGGGCTCAGGTTCTCCTGTAGTCCAACCAAGGAGGCAGTAGCTTCTCATGCAACAGGCATTTATGTGGCACTTGCTGTGTGCATTGTTGTTATGCCATTGTACAGATTGGGTAACTGAGGTGCAGAGGTGACTTGCCTTGGGTCAAAGCTAGGAGGAACACAGAGCTGGGTCTGTTTGCAGGCTCTGGTCTGGCATCTCCCCCAGGTGTGGTGGCCTCCGTCTGCTGGGCCCAGGCTCCAGGGACAGGGCCAGCCTGGGGTGGGAGAGACGAAGCCCTCTCAGGACCCTCACCCCCCAACGTGGGGCCCGTCGTGACCCCAGCTTCACCGTGGGGTCGACACTGAGGTGCAGGTTCCCAGGCCGAGGCGGCCCCAGCCCCCTGGGGAGTTTCTGCCCCTTGACGCCCCGCCTCCCGCAGGCGGGCTGCATGCTCTTCCCGCACATCTCCCCGTGCGAGGTGCGCGTGCTCATGCTGCTCTACTCGTCCAAGAAGAAGATCTTCATGGGCCTCATCCCCTATGACCAGAGCGGCTTCGTCAACGCCATCCGGCAGGTCATCACCACCCGGAAACAGGTGTGCCCTGGGGCTGCCGCTCGCCCTGAGGCTCTGCAGGGCCCATGGGGAGCTGGACGGGCTCACTGGCACAGCATTCTGGTGGGCGGGGTGTGCACACGCCATGGCTCCCACCTCACCAGTGGTTCACAGCGTCCCCTTCACCTGAAAGTGTCCCAGCCGAGGGCATGGGGGCAGTGGGGCTGGGCCAGTGCTGGGGAGTCCTCCAGGCCTGTGGGCAGCCTGGAAACACAAGCCTGGCAGGGGTCCGAGGCGGGGCTGGGCCCTGGGGCAGCCTCCAGGTTCCCAGGCTGAGCCTGGGGCACCAGACCACCTGTCTTCTCTCACAGGCAGTGGGACCCGGCGGTGTGGCCGGCCCCGTCCAGATCGTCAACAATAAGTTCCTGGCGTGGAGCGGAGTCATGGAGTGGCAGGAGGTGAGCCCAAGGGGACCTTGGGACCAGTGCTTCGTCACTGACCCAGGGCGCCTCCCATTGCTGACTTGACTCTTTTCCCCCCAAAAGCCTAGGCCTGAGCCCCACAGCCGGTCTAAGCGGTGGCTGCCCTCGCACATCTACGTGAACCAAGGGGAGATCCTGTGAGTGGCGGGCAGTGGGCGGGGCTGGCAGGCAGGGGTGGGGCTGGCGGGAGCCCGCCTCCTGACTCGCAGGCGCATCCCCACAGGAGAACCGAGCAGTGGCCACGGAAACTGTACATGCAGCTCATCCCGCAGCAGCTCCTGGTGAGCGGTGAGGGGCGCTGCCTGTAGGCACGTGGAGGAGCGTGGGGTGCTGCAGGCCTGGCTTCGACGGGGTCACAGGCGGGGCGAGGTGCAGGGTCACGGGGTGGCCACAGGGTGGGGCTTCATGGAGCCACCCCCGGGCCCTGCAGACCACGCTGGTGCCGCTCTTCCGGAACTCTCGCCTGGTGCAGTTCCACTTCACCAAGGACCTGGAGACGCTGAAGAGCCTGTGCCGGATCATGGACAACGGCTTTGTGAGTGGGGCTGGGTGCGCGCCGGGCTGACAACCCCAGATAGAGCGGCTTGGGGCGCAGGAACCAAAACGAGGTAGAGGGGGTGGTTCCCCCAGAACCGGCTGTGGGGAAGTGTGCGGTGCTGTGTGCTCTGACATCACTTGTCCTGACCCCAGTTCACAGATGGGGAAACAGGCTCAGAGGCCGTGCTCATACACGCTGGGCCTCTGGCTCCTGCTAAGCTCTCTGGGTTACCCCTGCTCCCAGGCCCTTACCTGCCCCATGTCCTCTCCCTTCCCTGGGACGCGGTCTGTCTGCCTCCAGCCCACGCTCTTAAACCCCCGGCACTCATCTGCTGCTCGTCTCGATTGGTCCCTCTGCTCTGCAGGCCTCAGTCTGTGTGGGAAGTGAGGGCATCAGGCTCCTGGGCTCCTGAAGCCACAGCTGTCCCCGTCCGCTTTTGGGTGTTTGCTCTACTGGGTTCGGCTGTCCCCATCTCAGCATTTCTTTCTAAATCAGCTGAAGGCGTCATAGTTGTGCCTTCGTGCTTTTGAGGGGCTGGTCGTGTATGCTTTTTGTAGTAGAGTTGAAGAGCTCAAGAGTTGCTCAGGGAGGCCTTATTGTGAGCCCCCCACAGGCTCTCAGCTCCAGTGGGTGCTGGGAGCGCCTTCCCCCGGCCCTGTCACCAATGGCCCCTGTGGTGGCACACAGCCAACGGCAGCACAGCCCCTCTGGGGCCCACTGGGGCCTCAAGCTCTCAGCCTGGGAAACAGGGACGGCGACCCCCCGGCCTGCAGAGGGCGAGGATCCAATGAGATGGGTTGGGAGGCGCTTGGTGCCTGTGGGTGCTGTGATCCTGAGCCACAGGGTGTGTTGCCTGCCCAGCATCCTTGCTCTCGGCTGCCTTTAGGGTTTCCCCAGTGGAGGCGGCCCTGGGGCCCCGCCTTCTCACTCCTAGCGTGGGGAAGCTTGTGTGCCGTGTGCTCATCATGGCTGTGGCTGGTCTTGGGTGCTTGCCCGGCCGGCGTGGGGGTCACAGGATCACCGGAGCATGCTGGGAGGACACTTGGGCAGGCGCTTCTGTCTCGGGGCCCCTCATGGGAGTGGTGACAGGCCTGGGGACGGCCTGGAATGCCCCGTCCTCTGGACGCGGGCTCTAGGGAAGAGCGCACCGCGTGCCGGGCGTGACCGCACTCTGCCGCCAGGCCGGCTGCGTGCACTTCTCCTACAAGGCCTCCTGCGAGGTGCGCGTGCTCATGCTCCTGTACTCCTCGGAGAAGAAGATCTTCATCGGCCTCATCCCTCACGACCAGAGCAACTTTGTCAACGGCATCCGGCGCGTCATCGCCAACCAGCAGCAGGTGCTGCAGCGGAACCTGGAGCAGGAGCAGCAGCAGCGAGGGGTGAGGGCTGCTCTTACCGTGCCCCTTCTCCCTGCTGCCCCCCCCAGCCGGTGGCTGACTCCTCCCTGTTGTCTTTCCCCACAGATGGGGGGGTAGTGGGCCCCCCCGGGGCCGGGCCTCTCCAGGAGTCACAGATGAGGCCCCTGAGAAGACTGGTGAGTGGCAGCCGGCCCAGGGCAGGAGGGCCCCGTGGACATTCCTCCAGTTAGGAAGTGGTGTGACCCTGGCCTCCAGGAGACCAGAGAGGGAGAGGCCCGCCCGCCCCTGCTGAGCCCCTGGGAGGCTTCTGACCTGGGGCGGGGTGCAGGGGCCCCCAACCCAGTCCCCCTCTCTCTGCCCCCGCCACTCCCCCAGGTCAGATGCTTCTGAGCAGGGGCCTCTGGGGACTGCACCCGCCCAGTGAGATGGAGGACCACGTCCTGAGATGTCTCCGAGGACAGCCCCCACCCTGTACGTTTCCCCAATAAAGTCTTTTAAAAGCCCCCTGGCCACTTGGCTCTGTTCAGACTCCCGGCTCCGGAGAGGCCAGGCCCCTCTCACCTGAGCCAGGAAGAGGGTGCCAGCGTGCACGGAACTGCCCAGCCTGGGTGGTACCTGCCACTCCAAGTCTTCCAGGGTCTTTCCNGTTTCCCCAATAAAGTCTTTTAAAAGCCCCCTGGCCACTTGGCTCTGTTCAGACTCCCGGCTCCGGAGAGGCCAGGCCCCTCTCACCTGAGCCAGGAAGAGGGTGCCAGCGTGCACGGAACTGCCCAGCCTGGGTGGTACCTGCCACTCCAAGTCTTCCAGGGTCTTTCCTGCAGCTGCTCCCAGGCTGCCCTCCCTGCCCCGTGGCTTCCACGGGCCTCACTCGGCTGGAAGCAGACAGGAGGCAGGGCCAGGCAAGTTCCAGCTGCCACCACCATAAACCTCTCCAACCCAGGAGAGGCAGGGGCCCCCCGGGGTGGCAGAGTCCCCAGTAGCACATTCCTGGGACCCTGGGCCCAACGGGTCTGTGCTGCTGGCCTGGCTGGGTGAACCACCCTTCTCCCTAGCAAAATGCTGGTCAAGAGTTAGGAAAAATAGCATTTATTGTGAGGAGGGGCGAGGGCCGGGGGGCACAGGGTGGCTCAGCCCTCTGAGAACTGGCGGTACAGCCGCTCGAGCTGCGGCGCCACGTGCAGCTGAAATGGGATCTCCAGGACAGCTGCGAAGCCTTCAGCCAGTGTGGGGGCCTCGAACTGCTTCCTGGCAGCAGAGGGTGCAGGCTGGAGGTGAGGCCCAACCTTTGGGCTCAACCCGATGTCTCCCCACCTCACCCTGCGGCCCCCACCTGTAGCTGTAAATGACGACATCGGACACGGGTGCATGGGAGGAGTCTGTCATCTCCCGGAACTGTGGGGGCAGAGGTGGGGCCGGTGAAGCCAGGGCTTGGTGGGGTCTGGGGGGGACTGGGGGGGCTCGAGGTGCTTGCTCACTCGGTTGTTGTGGCGAGCCTGCTCCAAGGTGGCACTGAAGAGGAAGCAGCGGCAGGGCACACCCACATCCCGAGCACACTTGATGTACCTTGGGGAGGGGAGGGCGGGGAGCTTGGTAAAGGGCCTGGGGCTGCCCTCCAGGGGCCTTCCCTGGGACCCTGGTACCTGGCCCGGCTCTGGACGTCAGGGTTTGTGTTGTCGATCACGACTGGTTTCTTCTGCTTCAGGGCCGCCTCACATGCGGTCACACAGCGCTGCCATGAGCCCAGAGTGTCCTGGAGACCCAGAGAGAGATCAGGGATGGGGCGTGGGAGACCCAGGGGCACAGGGACCCAGAGCCGGTGGGGGGACACCGAGGCAGAGTGACGGAGAGTCAGAAAGGACAGCTGTCGAGGGAGCAGAGACCAAGAGCACAGTTCTTGCGAGGTCGGGGGGCACTGAAGACCAAGTCCTACCCTGTTCACGTGGATGTATCCGGCTGACACGAGATGCTCCCGGAGGAAGGTGGACTTCCCAGCTGTGAAGGGCGCAGAGTGAGTGGGGCCTGAGGAGTCGGAGAGGGGCTGGGGTTTCTGGGAGTCAGGAAGTCTCACCTCCAGGAAATCCCACGGCGACGACCACCTCCGGGTCTGAGCTTAAGAGGGAGCTGGACTCGGGGAGGCAGAGAGGCCCAGAGCGGGCGATGCTCCTCTGGGAGGGACAGACAGCATGAGAGAGACCTGGCCCCATCCCTGTGCGCCCCCCCCACCCCGCCCTGCAGGCCTCACCGGGTCAAAGGCTGGGAGCTCGAAGCGGGCCGCGGGCCACTTGAGAAAGACCTCCTCTGGTGTGGTGAAGGGCAGGCCCAGGTTCAGGGCGAACTGCGGGGCGGGGGCGCAAGTAAGGTGNAGTGATTGCTAAAGAAAGCTGAACGACCGAGTCGCCAGGGCTGAGAGGAGCCCTCTCCCTGCCAGTCTCCACCAGGGAAGGGTCCTCATTCTACCTGCAGCCCCAGCAACCAGTGCTACCTCCCTTCGGGCCCTGTCACCCTCGGCTGGGCCTGACACCCAGCGGAGCGAGAGAGGCCACAGACAGAAGCCGGACTCAGGCCCTCTCGGAGGCCAGCCCAGGACCCAGCACTCAGGCCTCAGAGATTCAATTATGTTTCCACCAACAAACAAGGACGGCAGCAGCCAGTGAACCCTGTCAGTCTGTAAAGGAGGCCGCCGAGTGTCATAGGGAGGGGGAACCACAGGACCCAAGACCTCCTCCCTCCAGAGCTGTTTTCCAAAAGGAAGCAGGGTTCCAATGCCAGCTGAGTCTCAGGAAGTCGTGTGCACCCTCAGTACCTCGGCTTCCCTTCTGCTTCAGAGCTTTAGTGGTGGGCAATGAGGACCCACCCAGGCCAGCCCAGGAATCCGTGTAGGATGGTGTGGGAGGAATGGAGGACAAGAGAGGTGGCACAGACTCCAGGAGGGGCCAGGAATATGAGGGGTGGGGGCGGAAAGCAATCTGATCCCACTGAGCCTGTTTCCCCATCTGGAGGGGACACCAAAACACCTGCGCCCTGCACAGATCAGGTATTCTACTAACAGAGCTGTTTTGGGAAGGAAAGGCCGCTGGCTCTCTACAAGGCTACAATGTAGTTAAAAGCTGCAGGGCTCTGGCCCAACAACCAGCCTTGGAAGAAGGAAGGGCAGATCAAACCTGATTAATGTGGCATCCATGTCTTGAGAGCTTCCTGGAGGAGACGCCTCTGAGCCCTTCCCCACACCCTCCTCTCTGCCTCCCCAACTTGCCCCTCACCGGCCCATTCTCCTCATCGGACGACCGAGCTTCTGTCCTCTTCTCCTTGAAGGCCCAGACGGGCACGGACACGGGCAGGGACTTGGCATACTGCTGCGTGGGCAGGGCTGAGGCCGGGGGAACCGAGTAAGCTGGGGGGCCAGCGGGAGTCTCCTCGCTCAGGCTGCCATCTGGGAGAGAGTGTGGACTCCAGCTTCTGTCCCTGCCTTGATCCCAGCTACCCTTACCCCCCCCTCCGGCCACGGGGATAGCTTCCAACACTCACCATCCGTGCTCTCGGGGTCTGATTCACAGAAGGGGGGTAGGTCCTGCAGCGTGGTGTCCTCGTCCATCACGAAGAGTCCTGTGGGTGGCATCAGAGGCCTGGCCACTTGGTGCCTGCTGCGCTCGGAGTGCTCTGGACTGCGGCCACTGCCACTACCTCCCGGTCCCCTGCACTAGCCAGGCCCTTGCAAGCCTTGGGGCTTTGGGAATAAGCCTCGGGCCTTGCACACCTTTCCCCTGGTAATCTGGCTGGCCTTCGGCAGAAATAAATCTAGTTTCTGTCTATCTGGTATCTCCCTGGGTGAACACAAAATCTGTAAGATTCACTTGGGATGAACTGACTCAAAATACAGGCTGAGAGGAAGACGAGATGATGATGATCCCTGTTTGACAACCAGGACCTGATGGTGCACAGAGATGAACTTACTTGCCCTTAGTCTCACCTCTAATGAGGATCTGAACCTACGTCACCTGGCTTCACATTCTGAGCCCTTAACCCCATGGGTTTGCCCAGCAACAGTGAGAAAGCCAGCTGTTGGTAGTAACAGTGACAAGTGAGTAACTACTTAATTAAGCCCTCCACCCACCCCACTGGAGAACTCCTACTCACTCTTTAAAACCCTAATGTTGCAATCCAGTCTCTGGAAAGCATCCAAGCTCTTGTTTCCCCCACGGCAGCCAGCTGTACCCTCCGTTGTTGCTTATACCCCTGACCCTCTTTAACTCCTGTCTCTGCTCTCACTGGCATTAGGCACCCCAAGTTTGCAAACAAGTCCTGTCCTACTCACACTCCCAGCTCAGAAGGTTCCCTCCCCACCCGCCCCACACCCTCCACAGGGCACTGCTTCATGCCAGGACTCTTAATTCCTTGGCCAGACCTGCAGTACCTAAAGAAAAGGCCCTGAGTTGGCTTTCTCTGTACCCAACACCTCCCAGCAGAGCTGGTCCCAGGAAATGACGAAAGGAAACCCAGGCTCAGGGAGGAGAAATGACTCGCTCAAGATCACAGAGTGAGTCACAGGCCAGCCCACAGAACAAGCAAGCTGCACCCCTCCAGGAAGGCCCACTGAGGAGGCAACTGACCAAGAGCCACCTCGGCCCCTGCCGCCTCACCTCCATTATCGCTGACGCCCAGTCGCTCCCCAGACGTCTCTGTCTCTGTGGGTTCATCCTCGTCCTCCTCGTCTTCCTCCCTGGCAAGGGCAGGCCGAGGTGGGCTTCGCCCGGGGCTGGGCGGCTGCGGTGCTGGTGGGGGCACGGGGGGGCGGGCCGCGGCGGCAGCCCGGTGGGCCAGGGCGATGTCGTGGAGGCAGCGGCGGGCGGCTTCAGCCAGGGCCCCTCGGCCGTGGGCTGCGTAGGCGCAGGGGCCCGGGCGGGGTGGCGGGGGTGGTGCGGCAGTCAGCAGCACCAGCTCCGTGCCCGTCCGGGCCCGGAAGCGCTCAGCGGCCCCCACCACGGCCTCCCACAGCTCCTCGGGCCGCCCCGACGCCATCCGCGCCCTGGGGGCAGAGCAGGACAGAGGAGGCTGAGTGAGGCCCAGCGGACTTCACTGTCCATCCAGCCCCATGTGTCCACCAGGTCCTGGACTCCACGCCCAGCTGTGCTCACCACCAGATCCCAGCTGAGCTCCTCATCTCCCCCCACAAGCTGACCCCTGCCCTCCATTTCTGCAGGACTCCTCTCCATCCAGACCTCTGGGCCCTGTCTCCTCACCCTGTCCCCTTAGCCCCCGACTCTCCTCTTAGCCCTGCCCTGTCCAGCATAGGAGCCATCAGCCACACGTGACTGGGGAGTACTTGAGATGTAACTGATCCAAAATGAGACATGCCAAGAGAGTGAAATCCACACCGGACTGTCAAGGCTTACTTAGCACAAAAAGGTAGGATGTAAAATATCTCATGAGCAATCTGCAGTTGATTAAATGTTGAAATGAGGATGTTTATTTATGCTTGCTAAATAAAATAAGAGGGTAAAAGTAAATCTCATCTGTTTTCTGCTTTTTTAATGTGGCTCATAGAAAACATGAAGTTAGACACATGGCTCAGATCATAGTTCCAATGGACTATGCTGCCCTGCACCGTGGCCCTAGCCTCCAGTCCAGTAGGCACCCAGGCCGCGGGCTCGGGGGGATGGGTCCTTTTACCCCCGGAGCTGACCCTGCTCCAGCATCCCCTGGACAAGGTCAGTCCCTCAGCCCAGTACCAGAAGGCCTGCCCTGGCCTCACATACTTCCAGACTCCTGAGGCACAAGGCCTTAATTCAAGTGAACGCCACCCCCTCCCCACAAGCCTAGACCACTTGGCCTCTGTGTACTTGTCACTCCTGCACCCACCCCGAGCTCAGGGCGGCCCCTCCCCACCCACAGGCTCCTGCAATGTCTGAATGATCCCCATTCTAGCCCAGATCCTTTTGGGAGCACTGCTTGGATGGATCCACATCCACTTCCCTAACCAGTGTGCGAGGCCCTCGAGGGCAGGCCTGTCGGGTTCACCTCTGAGACACCAGCCTTGCCTGGCACATGGTGGGTCTCAGAAAGCTGGAGTTGAGCAGGAAATGGGATGCCGGCTGCTTTCTGCACCTGGGCTCTGCCCACAACGTCCTTGCATTTCCAGCAGGTGCTCTGATAATACCCCCTGATCCCTCAAGATGGAGCAGATGCCTCCCCTCGACCCACAATGCCCTCGGCTACCTCCATTACAGCTCTTGTCACACAGGCTTGTGACAGTTGTAACTCTGGCTGTCTCCTCCATCAGACTATAAGCCAGCCGAGGTCAGGGATCTGTGTCCCCAGGACATGTTCGCTCTAAGTAGATGACCTGCTTGGATGCATCTTCTTACAAGCGGAGAAGAACAAGGGACCAGGAGCCTGACTTCCCGCCCTGACTGCTGTGTGACCTCGGACCACGGAGTGGCCTTCTCTGTGCCTCACTGTCTTCTCCCTGTAAACCAGTGGTTGAGCTAGGGCTGCTAGGCAGCTGAGGAGCCTCCCCAAAGAGGCAGCAGACTCCTCCTCACCAGAGGGATTCAAGCAGGACTGTGATCTAGCCCTCCAGGGCCGTAGAAGTTAGATTTCAATTCACATCCTCTTTGTGACTCGTGATCAGAGAGACCAGAGTTTGCTGAGCACTTGCTCCGTGCAGGGACTCTGCACTGGTCATGATCCCTCCTACCTGACCTACAAAGGTGGGAGCTATCACCTCACAAACAGACAGTCAAAGCTCACGGAGTCCAAAGCCCTTGCCGGAAGCCACATGCAGGGAAAGCACACCCACTGCCAGTCCGCACAGACCCTGGAGCGAGTTTATACCGCACCTCCCACGGGCCAGGCAGGGACCTGAGCATGTCATCCAGCCTCATGCCACCCTCTCACCACCCCTATGAGGGTGGAGCTACAATCATCCCACTTTACAGTTGCAAACCGAGGCCCGGGGAGACTCCAAGTCTTGACTGGGGTCAATGTCTTGACCGAGATGGAGGGCTGGGACCTGGATCAGTCATCCTGGATCCAGAACCTGTTCTTAATCATAAATGCCACCCTGCCTACCTTATGAGGAAAGATTTATGACTTCGTAGTCCAGAAGGGAAAAATGAGGTTCAGAAGCTTAAGGCATTGGCCAGAGGCGCACAGCTAGAAAGGGCAGAAGTGAAGTGAAACTGTGGTCGGCTTGACCGGCTCCAGAGCCCAACCGAACTGGGAGGTACCCAGGGTCTCACAGCCACTCCTTGGGTCCCACTTGATGGAGAAAACAGGCTCAGGGCAGGAAAGTGAGTGGCCCAAGGTCGCACAGCCTGATAATGCCAGGCCAGGAGGCTCTTCCTTGGAACACCAAGGTATGGCTCCTCTCCTAGAGGAGACCTGAGAGCAGATCAAACTCCGAGAGCCCGGGAAGACCTGGAAAGTCAAGTGGGAGTGAGCGGGTCACGAGAGCCCCACACATACCTCAAAGAGGAGAGCGACTTACGCAGACCCCTCTGCCAAGGCTTGGGGATATTGGGGCGGAGGGTGTCTCTGGCATTGGTTACCTAAAAGGGAGAGTAACCAAGCCAAATACCGCCCCCCAGCCCAGGAGAGTCTCCCACCCCATCAGGTTCCAGAGGAAGTCCTGTTATCTTCCACGGAGCTGACAGATGGAAGACCCCCTCTCCCTCCAAATAGAGGTATTTAAGATTAGNGTACCTGCACACCAGTGCCAAGAAGCACCAAGACCCGGACTCCCTCATCCCCGGCGTCATCCGTGTTGTGGAGAAGGTGGGCCGGGAGAGAGCAGGGCTTGGGCAGGCCCAGAGCGGGATAGAGGGCAGCACCTGTAGGAGTACAGTGTGGAGGTCAGCGGTGGAATCTTAGGAAGGAGAGGTGGCTTCCTAAGGCTGAGAGTTCAGAACTGGGAAGAAGTTTGGAAATAGGCTTTGGGGAGTTTGGAGGATAGCTCTCTAACCCTTCTTTCCTTCCCACAGGACAGTGATGTCCTCTTGCACTGGGCTCCTATAGAGGAGGCTGGAGATTCCTCCCAAATCTTCTTCTCCAAGAAGGTAGGCTTCCCTGGCTCCCCCTTCTCCGCTTGCTTTTTTCTAGGTCGGAGCAGTCGAAAGCATTTGAAAGACTTGAGTAGAATTCCAGACCTACCACTGGGGCATGTATCAGCCTGGTTGGGACTGAAGTTCTCTCTGCCCCCGGTTTCCTCTTCTCTGTGAAATGAGGCTAAAGAGGCCCATTCACAGAAAGAAAGCAGACACCATGTGACTTGTGGCCATGGAGACAGCGCCTGCCACCTCACCCCCTTTGCTTGTTGGGACAGCCCTGCCAGGGTGCAAGAGGATAGCTCAGTCTGTGGATTCAGGTTCCAAGGGCTCTCAGCCAATATGGACTTGAAGGAGCATGGAAAAAGGGAAAAAGGGGCCAGCAGGGTACCAGTCACATCTGTCCTTCTCATCAGGAAAAGCAAGAGATTTCCCAGAAGCCTTCCGTATTGGTTAGGAGTTACATTGTGGTGTTTGTAAATGAAACAGGAATGCCAATGGTCTAAGCAAAGTAGCAGTTCATTTCTCTTTTTCTACCAAGCCAAGAAAGCAGCAGTATAGGTTCATAGGGTATCAGTGACTCAGTTTCCTTCCAGCTTTGCTTCGTAATCCTCAGCATATGGCATCTGTCCTCAGCATATTCTTGTGGTCCAAAAGGGCTGCTGGAGCTCCAGCCTTGTTAACTGTTTTTGTTCACTTTACGTGTGTATCTCAGGTGGGCAGCAGAGCTCTACTCATCACGATTACTCAAGGAGGCATGCTGCTACAGCAGCCACCATCCTAAAGGTCTCCATTCCTAGTGGTAGAAGGATGTCTCTAGAAGTCTTGCCCTGGCAGTTCAATGGTCCATCTTGGAAGTGATATATCCAGCCCTTTGGCCAGAACTAGGTGCCTGTCTCCACTCAGCCGGTAGAGTTCAGTGAGCTATAATCTATCCTGATGTGTGCCCGCAAGACGGACAGCTGCAAACATTTGACACGGAGCGCTACTAATTAATCACTGTTTCGTGTAAATGTTGGCAAAAGTATAAAATTCATGAGGTCACAAAACAGAGGGCAGGAACTAACCAGAGATCAGTTTGGCAGCTTGTGGGCAGCTGTCTGTGCTGTTCCTCGGCCTTCCCTTCATGGCATCCAGGGACTTGCCTGAATAGGAGGTTCACTACTGCCGGTGCCTTTTTATTAGGAATTTCTTGAGCTGGGTGACCCTGAGGGCAAGTGCGGTGCCCTCTCTGCCTCCGTTTCTTTTTGTTCAGTGGGGCTACCTCCCAGGGTGGCCTCAAGGCTCAGATCTGGAATCTCCGAATCCACAGTCCCTCAGTCTCTTTTCCTGTCTTCCCCCAAGGACACCAGTGGGGGTGACTCCTGCACCTCTGAGGAGGAACCAACCTTTGACCCTGGCTATGAACCCGACTGGGCTGTCATCAGCACCGTGAGGCCACGGCCTCGCCACTCAGAGCCCACGAGA
Source organism: Neotragus moschatus (assembly GCA_006410615.1). NCBI lineage: Eukaryota > Metazoa > Chordata > Mammalia > Artiodactyla > Bovidae > Neotragus > Neotragus moschatus. The sequence goes on from SJYA01002418.1 coordinate 955,189, forward strand.
GGTAGACTAACCTGGTGCCCAGGCTTGGGGGTGGGTGGGCAGGTGGAGACACATGACTTGTCCTCAGTGATCATGGCTCCACGGGCTTTGCTGCCCACAGTCAAGATGGCCACCCACACTGGCCTCCAGTCCCTGTAGAGTGGGTGGGGGTGCAGGGTGGTCGCCAGCCCACATCCAGCAGGGCCAGCATCTCCGGGGTATGCAGCTTGGTCCATCCCTACCCCGGGCTCCCTGATTGACTGTGGGCACTCCCATATAAGTCCTGCCCCTGGAGTCTTCCAGGCTGTGGGGCAATAGTTGCAGGGTGACAGGGTAATTCAGGCCATCCTGGAGTCACACGGGGGGCTGGGGTCACCAGACGAGGTATCTAACCCCTGGGGGATGGAGAAGCCTTCCAGGAAGAGATGTTGCCAGAGCCCGGGTCTGGGGGATGTATGAGTAGTTTCTCTCCCAGCAGACAGGGCAGCTGGGGCAAGGCCAGAGGTGTGGAGCACTCTGAAACCACAGCCTTTTGCTGTGGCTTGAGTGTGGGGTCCAGAGAGAAGAGAGGGTGGGAGGTGAGACAGAGGGGGCGCAGGGGACAGACCTGAGGAGTTGAGGGGAGCCTGGGGAGATTTTTGGAGCAGGCACATGTCTCCCCCGGGCTCCCCTTGTTTTCTTCAGCCCTCTCATGGAGGGTCTGGGCTGATGGGGTTGGGGGCCGGGCAGGGAGGCCTCAGGAGATGTCTGAGCCCCTCCCTCTCCCCGTCCCCTCTAGGTGCAGAGCCCAGCTCCCCCCGGGGCTCCTGGGCCTTCTCAGTGAGTCTGGGGGAGCTCAGGTCTATCCGCCGTTCCAAGCCGGGCCTCAGCTGGGCCTACCTGGTGCTGGTCACACAGGCCGGTGGCTCCCTGCCTGCCCTGCACTTCCACCGTGGGGGCACCCGCGCCTTGCTCCGCGTCCTCAGCCGCTACCTGCTCCTGGCCAGGTGAGCCTGGTCCCGGGCTGTAGCCTGACCCCTTGGAGCTGGGAAGGAGAATACCACCCAGGCTGATTTTCAGGGCAGAAAAAGAGAATCGAGGGGGGCGTGGCGTGTATAACCCCTAGATAAAGGGTAGTTTGGCATCAGGCGGGACCTGGGCCCCAGATCACGGAAAGAGTTGGTCTCCTTTCCCTCAGAGTTTGTATTACCTTCTGGGGGGGCCGGGGGCAGAAAGTGCCTGTAGCCCACACCTCAGCACTTCCTGGGGCTGTCCCTCCGTGGCCTGTGCCCGAGTCGGTCACCCTAGCTGGGCAGTGAGAGGGCCTCATTGGCCAGCCCTGGGCCGCCCCTGGGGTGAAGTCATGGTCTCAGGCCTGGGATGGGGGTTCCCCACGGGCCGTCAGGATGCTGCCTGAGGTTGCCCACACGCCCTGCCGCAGCTCCCCGCAGGACTCCCGCCTCTATCTCGTGTTCCCCCACGACTCCTCAGCACTCTCCAGCTCCTTCCATCACCTCCAGCTCTTCGACCAGGACAGCTCCAACGTGGTGTCTGTGAGTCTGCAGGGCCAGGCTGGCAGGCATGGGGCAGTGCGGGGTGGACTATGCCAGCGGCAGGGCTGTGACCACCCCTCCGCCCCGTCCCCAGCGCTTCCTCCAGGACCCCTACTCCACCACCTTCAGCAGCTTCTCCCGTGTGACCAACTTCTTCCGGGGAGCCCTGCAGCCGCACCTGGAGGGGGCTTCCCCCGACCTGCCCCCGCCCCCGGACGACGAGCCCGAGCCCGGGTTCGAGGTCATCTCCTGTGTGAGTATCCATGTAGTCGCCACTGCTCTTGCAGACACCAGGGGTGCGGGGCCACGTCTCCCCAGGCTTGGATCCTAACAGCGCCTCCCTCACCGGGCTGATGGACGGGCTGTGCAGGAGGCGCTTATGGCCGCTGCGCCTGGCGCCTGTGTGTAATGGGGAGGGGGCTTCTCACTGAGCCACGTAGGAGATGCTTCCAGCCCTGCATGTTCTGTGTGTCTGTCCAGCTGAGAGAGGCTCTGAGATGCCTTGGAGGGGGCCGGGGGCAGGGCTGGGGACTGCTGGGCGGCCTAGGCCCTGGGCTCACCTGCCTCACCTCGTGTCCCCCAGGTGGAGCTGGGGCCGCGGCCGGCCGTGGAGCGGGCGCCTCCCGTCACAGAGGAGGAGTGGGCTGGCCATGTAGGCCCCGAGGGCTGTCTGCAGCGGGTCCCAGAGCTGAAAGCCCGCATCTTCTCAGGGGTGAGGAGCCGGGTCGGGGGACAGGGCAGGGCAGGGGGGGTGGGCAGCCAAAGGGAGGGTCCTCTGAGCTGCCCTCCACCTCTGCCCCCAGGGTCTGAGCCCCAGCCTGCGGCGCGAGGCCTGGAAGTTCCTCCTGGGGTACCTGAGCTGGGAGGGCTCAACGGAGGAGCACAAGGCCCACATGCGCAAGAAAACGTGAGTGAGAAGGCGCGGCCCCTGCCCTGCTGGGCTCAGCCCCTAACCACCCCAGCCTCCCGAGTCCACTGGAGGTTTTTGATCAACCACATATCCCTTGACCAAAGGGATCAGGGACATCAACCCACACATAGGGGGATGGAGGCAGTGGGCCCCTGTCTGATGCCGTTTTCATCCCTGGGCCGTGCCACATCACCGATGGGCAGCGGGCTTCCTCCCTGCCGTGCGGCCATCTCTCCTGGCTTATCTTGTGCCTCTGCTGGGTGTTCTAGTTCCTGCCTCTGGGGCTTTCTCTCCACTTGGACTGACAGACTGTGAGCAAAAGCCTACAAGGGTATCCTGTGTCCCGAGACACACCATGGAGGGGAAGCGCGGCAGTGAGCTGGGCTGAGCCCCGTGGGGTGAGGCAGCAGGGGTGTCCTTACTGCTCCCCTCTCCCCTCTCAGGGACGAGTACTTCCGCATGAAGCTGCAGTGGAAATCTGTGAGCCCTGAGCAGGAGCGGAGGAACTCACTGCTACACGGATACCGCAGCCTCATCGGTGGGTGGCAGCGGGGATGTGGGTGCCAGGCCAGAAACAAGGTAGTCTAGGGGTGAGGGGGAACAATTTGGGGGCAAGCAGGGGTGAGTGCCCAGGATGGCGAGGCGAGGTGCAGGGGACGCTCCAGGCTTTCTGGGTTCAAATCTGCCCTCTATTCACTGAGAGATCTTGGCAAGCAATGTGATCTCCCTGGGCTGCCAAGTCCCCACCTGTTTCTGTTTTGGTGACTGTGGGTGGGAGGGCGTGGCCAGCCCGTGAGTGTGAAGCGCAGCACCTCCCGTGGGAGTGGCCCAGACGGTCTCTGCAGGGCCNTTCAAATCTGCCCTCTATTCACTGAGAGATCTTGGCAAGCAATGTGATCTCTCTGGGCTGCCAAGTCCCCACCTGTTTCTGTTTTGGTGACTGTGGGTGGGAGGGCGTGGCCAGCCCGTGAGTGTGAAGCGCAGCACCTCCCGTGGGAGTGGCCCAGACGGTCTCTGCAGGGCCCACAGCTGCCTACTCATGCTGGCGGCCACAGGGCCCGGAACCCGCTCCTTTCACACCTTCACTTTGTCCCCTGTCCCCGAAGAGCGGGATGTGAGCCGCACCGATAGGACCAACAAATTCTACGAGGGCCCCGAGAACCCGGGGCTGGGCCTGCTGAACGACATCCTCCTGACCTACTGCATGTACCACTTCGATCTCGGTGCGTTGCAGTCCGGGGAGAGGCTGGGGGCCGGCCTTTAGGGGGCGGGGGGCACTACAGGCCTGGGCTGGGCCCTGACCCCGTGTCCCCCCAGGCTACGTCCAGGGCATGAGTGACCTTCTCTCCCCGATCCTCTACGTCACCCAGAATGAGGTGGATGCCTTCTGGTGTTTCTGCGGCTTCATGGAGCTTGTGGTGAGGTTCAGGGCAGGGATGGGAGGCAGGCCTCTCACAGGGCCCGGGGGCCCTGGCTCCTCACAAGGCCCTCTGTCCACAGCACGGGAACTTTGAGGAGAGTCAGGAAACCATGAAGCGGCAGCTCGGGCAACTCCTGCTGCTCCTCAGGGTGCTGGACCCGCCGCTCTGCGACTTCCTGGGTGCGTGTCTTGGCGGGTGGGGCCGGGGGTGGTGGGGCCACAGATGACATCTAAATGAGAAACAACCCCCCAGAACCCAGAAGTGAGGTGTAAAAGCAGGACTGCAGTTTGGAGCAAAACCTCGATAAATGGAGATGTGGGCACCCCCCTGCGCCCCTCCCCGTCCGCCATGTCCCCGCTGCCCAGTGAGGTGGCTCCTTCATGTCCCGTCAGTTACACTTTTCAGATAACCATCTGGGCCTGGTTCCTCACGACTCCCAGCTCCATCTAGCTCTTACTCTGCACTCACCCCTGAGCCGGGGATTGGATACTGGTTCTTTGGGCTCCTGAGGGTGGGACTGTTGCATTTTTGGCTTTAAAACTCGTCTGCGTTACTTGTTGAGTGTAAAAAATGCAGGAAATTCAGGGAAAGGAAGTTGAAGTTGCTGTTGCTGGAACTGTTCTTTTGAATGCAGATGGTAATAAATAAGCTAGTTGATTGGTGGACATTTCTTCACCGAAATTTAGGGTCACACTGGGGAGGGGAGACGTAGCTGGTCTCACATCACTGAAGAGAACACTAAGGCTTAGAAAGCACACGCCACTTTCAGGGACACTAGGATGCTAGCTGCCTCTTTGCGTCACTTGGAAGCTTTCTAAACCATCCGTTTTATCGACTACATGGTGTTCTGTTCAGTTTAAGGATATACAAGAGTGGACTTCGCCTGACCTGCCGGACATTTAGGTTGTTTGTAGTTTTTCCCCATGATGAGTCTGTATTTGTGGATAATGCCTTTAAATTCCAAGAAATGATTTATATCCTCACATATTTGTACATCTTTTGAAACATTCGTCCCCATCGCTGCTTTCCTGGAATGGTCTATCTGTTTGCGTTTTGCTAGCAGCGTACACCAGGGCTCGGCCGCTCACAGCCCTCCCTGCCAGCTTTGGGTGTTGACCAGATTGTTATTCCTCCTTTGAGTGGAATGGTGTTACTGCCTCCCTCCCATGTGAGAGTGGAGACCAGGGGTGGCTCCTTGCATCTGGAGCCTGGAAGGCAGGATGGGAAGGGTCCCCCCACCTCCTTCCCAACCCCACCCTCCACCCTCAGGCACTCTCCATCCACTTGCGAGACTGGCGTGGGTTCTTACCACAAGCGTGACTTAGAGTCTAGTCCAAACGTCGGGTGCCCTGTGAATTAGAGTGGGATTGGGGTTGATAGAGAGCATTGTCCTCTCACCGCTGTCCCCCGCTCCAGACTCCCAGGACTCTGGTTCTCTCTGCTTCTGCTTCCGGTGGCTGCTCATCTGGTTCAAGAGGGAATTCCCCTTCCCGGATGTCCTCCGACTGTGGGAGGTGCGCCAGCTGGTTTGAGGGGGAGAACTGAGGCAGATAGACTGGTGGGTGGGCGGGGAGGTTGGTGGGAGGTGGGCAGGGCATGGGGCCAACCCCGGGTGGGGCCTGGGGTGGAGGCTTTGCCAGTGACCGCCCCCCGCCCCCCGGGCACCACTAGGTGCTGTGGACAGGGCTCCCCGGCCCCAATCTGCACCTCCTGGTGGCCTGCGCCATTCTGGACATGGAGCGGGACACCCTCATGCTTTCCGGCTTCGGCTCCAATGAGATCCTCAAGGTGAGACCCTGGTTCCCTCCCAGTCCCCTCCCCTGGAGGCACAGCAGCAGGGTGTGAGCTCCGTGGAGGTGGGCACCTCCCCTATGCCACAGTCCCTTTGGGTGGTGGGTCCTCAGAATAGGGTTGTTGACAGTGTGGTCAGCTAAGCTGTGGGCACGGCGGCTGGGGGACGCCTCTGTGCGTCTCCTACCCTCTCTTATCCTGGCTTCCTCTGATAGCATGTGACCCCTGCAGGGGTGGGCCACCCGCCCCTCCCCCAGTGCACTAGTGTGGGGCAGGCCCTTCCCCTCCTTGTATGCTGTGCCTGGGAAGCAGCCTGAGAGCATGACCTGTCCTGATCCCCGGGCTCCACTGTGAACCCTAAGAGGGCCCCTTGTGTCTTCCCTCCACTGTGTCCCCAGCAAGAGGCACAGAGCAGGCGCTGGGGTGGTGGTGGTTGAGTGCCGGCCGGCAGGCGGGCCTGACCCACCCCCTTCTGCAGCACATCAACGAGCTGACCATGAAGCTGAGCGTGGAAGACGTGCTGACGCGGGCTGAGGCCCTCTACCGGCAGCTGACTGCCTGCCGGGTGAGTCCCTGACCCCTCCCGATATGCTCCCCCGAACCTCCAGGAAACCTCTGACTTGACACTCCCTACCCCACAACCCTCCAGGAGCTACCCCACAACGTGCAGGAGGTCTTAGGCTTGGCGTCGCCTGCAGAGCCCCAAAGCCCCTCGCCCCCTGCCTCCCCGCTGCCGCTGTCGCCCACCCGGGCCCCACCAGCTCCACTGCCCCCAGTGGACACGGCCACATCCACACAGCCGGACAGCAGCCTGGAGATCCTGCCTGAGGAGGACGATGACGAGGAAGGCGTCGACTCGTAACTGCGCTGGGTGACCACAGCAGCCCCACAGGACTAGACACTATCTAGCTCCCGCCTCACGACTCTGCCCCTGCTGAGTCTGGGGATGCAGGACCAGAGGGGCAGGGCCCTCCACCCATGCCTCTCTTCTCTCAGCTGATTTCTTGAAACTGACACTTTCCTGTACAAGTGGCCTCGAGAGGGTGGAGGAGGAAGGCCACCCCGCTGGCTTGGCCCCGAATGGGGAGGCGGGTGGTGGTGGCTCATGGTCTTCCCCAGACCCTTCTGCAGAGTTGATGTCTGACTGCTGTGACCCTGATCTGGCCAATGAGGTGTAAGAGGCAGCCCCTTGGGGGTGGGTGAGTGGTGGGGGCTTGTGGAGGCAGGGGTCCCTTACCTGCCTGAGTTTGGGGCTTTTGGAGGAGTGAGGATGGGGTACTGGTGTGCAGCTGCTACGTAGTAGATGAACTGGGGTACATCCTGGACCTAACTCAATGGGAGGGCGTGTGGAGCTGCTCGCTCGAGCCCTGCCTACCAGCTTCTTGTTAGGAGAAAAATAAAATCGTGTTTCACCCACTGTCAGCTGGGCTTTTTGTTACTTCCATAAGGATCCATCCGTGTCCTATACAACTGTGATGGGCACTATGATTACCACCATTTACCAGTGGCGCTAAGCGGTGTCCATCCTGTACCTCCTACTACCCCAAGTGGAGCACCAGGCGCAGGAAGGAGGAGGAGGACCTATTCCGGGGCTCCTGGACAGGCACAGCGAAGGCTCCCGGTTCTCCTCCCTGCGAACTGGGGAAACGACTGAGCCAGGGAGGGGGCGGGACCACACGGCTGATTCCAAAAGTACTTTAATACTAGCTCTTTAGGGTCGAGTGCGCGGCGGTTACCGCATGTGAGGCTGGAGAGTGGGTGCCCTGTCCACTTTCGAAAGGGCACCGGTGGTGGTGGTGGTGGTGGTGGTGGTGGGAGGGCGCCAGGTGCCCATGCCCCACCTTGTTGATGACCCGGGCCTCCTTCAGGCTGCTGCTAGAGCCAGAGCCGGAGATCCGACTGTTGATCAAGATCGNCCCTCCTTGTCCGACTCCCGCTCAGATAGCGACACGGAGGCCCCCACTCACCAGGAGCGTGTGCCTTTCAAACTTCATCATTGCCTTCTTGCAGCCCAGTGTCCGGAGGTCTTTGATGGCCTGTGGTGGGACAAGGTGCTGAGCTGTGGAGACAGGACCTGGGAGGCCTTGCCCACTTCTCTTGCCCACAGCTGCCTGCTTACTGCTCTCATTGGAGCTCTCAGGACGTTGCCCATGCTGTGCTTTCAGCTCTGCCCTCCACTGCAACTCAGTGTCTCCCCCTGGGAAGTCTTTGCGAGTCATAGCGCCACACAGCCCCGGCTGGGTGTAATTCTGCCTGCCCATCCAGCTCCAGCGCTCCTCATAGACAGGGATGGAGCTGGTCTCAGTCGGCCCTGTGTCCTTTTGGTGCCCAGTAATTATTTGTCATCTGGATTGCTGTGCATCCAGACGGAAGCCGAGTCCCTCCTGCCGCATCCATCAGCCCTGACGGGGCATGACTGCTCAAGGGGAGTTATTCTTGGCACCTCCCCTGCCCCAGCCTTCCTGTGGCTCCCCAGCACCTGCAGCCACGGAGTTCCAGCCCTCGGCCTGGCGTTCAAGGTGGCTGCCAGGCCCTTGGTCACCATCCCTTAGGGCAGCTCCAGTCTACAATGCAGTGTCCTGTGCCCAGACCACCCTCTGGTCTCCCCACCTCCGCGCCCCGGCTCCCGCTCCCCCATATCATCTCTGCTGGGCACCTGAATGGCCATCGTTCACCGCTCTGTTCCCGTGCCGGAAGCCTCCTGGCCCACTCTGATTTCAGCCCTCTCCTTTGTCCACCTGGCTTCACCCAGGTGGCCAGGGAACTCCCCAAAGGAGGTGTCCCTTCACTCACACTCACCCTTCCCCTCCTGTTTTCCTGGACTCCCTAAACTGGGCAGTGCCAAGGCATAGAAAAGGCCTCCACTAACTGCCCACCCTTGAGGTGGTCCAGGCCACTGAGAAGGGGATGGGAGATGGGATCAGCAGTATTTAAGGGGAGCCTAAAGACGGAAGAGCCAGTGACGGGAGACCAGAAGGAATGGGAAAATGGCAGCTAGGTCAGGAGGAGGCATATGGGCACGGAGGACGGGGCAGGGGAACCGGGCTGCAGGGCTCACCGGATGCACCTACCCTGTTGAGAGCCATCTGGTAGATTTCTTCGGGCGAGCGGCCCTTCTCCTTGGGGCTCAGCTTGTAGCCTAGCTTCTCAGGCATTTTCTCCACCACATAGTTACGCAGCTTCACCTCGCTCACCTCTGTCCACGTGTTCTCGTCGTACTGGGTGAATTTGGTCAGGTTGAGGCCCAGGCTCTTACAGAGCTCGTGGAGGATCCTGAGGGGTTGGAGGTGCCCGTGAGGGTCGGGTGGGGGCGGGGACCCCTCTCCCCAGGGGAGCTTGGAGAAGGGAAGGGGGTAGGTGGGGCAGCTGGATATGGGGTTTGGGGGTGAGCGTGACCCTGGGGCAGGGCTAGATTGAGGGTCCTTGGTGCCAGGGACCAGGGACTGAAATGGGAACAAAGCTGGAATGCGGAGGGTTTGGGTTTGGAGTGGGAGTTCAGGGCTTGCTTTCACTGGGGATGAAGTGGAATAGTGACAAGAGTGGGCTGGATGTGGGTGGGACCTGGGGGTGGGGCAAGGACCAGGGTCGGGGAGGACAGGGCTGGGGGTCTGGAAGGGCTGGACACGGTGGCTTGAGCGCTTCAGGTGTGTGGTGGTGGGGCTGGAGGCAGGAGGCCAGATTTGGGGGTGGAGTCTAGGCCTGACTAGACCAGGGCAGCAAATGTGGGGTCCGGGTTGGTCTGTAGTGGCATCGGAGCAGTGATGGAGCTGAGCATCCCACTGAGCCTGGGCTCAGGGCTGGGTCAGGGGGCCTGGGGTGGCCCTGCACCTGCCTGGTCGCCAGGCCCAGCCTCACCTGTGTGAGCTGGGCATGCGCATGGCCCCCAGCTCCCCAATCCAGCCTGTCTTCCGGTCGCGGTAGGTGAGGATGCGGCCCCCAATCCTGTTGTCTGCCTCCAGGATGGTGACCTGGGAAGAGGCAGCAAGCAGGTCCTTCAGCTCTTCCTCCTGGCCCCCATCTCCACTCTGTGGCAGCCCCCCCACACCCCACCTTCCATCCCCACAGCAGCATAGATGGAGACCAGAGAAGGACTCTTTTTTATGGGCAGGAGAGGGGCTGGCAGGAAAAGAGAAGGTCACAGTGAACAGGTACAATGTGACGGTTGGTTTCCAGACTGCAGCAGGAAGGCTGCTGGGCAGATTTCAGAGGGACTTCCCAGCTCAGGGAGTAGGGAGATTACTTGTGCAGACTGAAGCCATTGGCCCAGCCCATACTCATTCTTGGATTCAGTGAGGGGGACAGTGGTGCAACTTCAGGGGGCACTTCCCCTGTCTGGACTTTCCCTCCCTCTCCACCAACACAAATCCCCCCTAGGAGCTGGGCGGAGGTTTCCAGGGACTTCCCTCTAGGATGAGAGCGGGGCAGGGAAAGTCAAAGATCTCTTAGCGCAGACATGTGCGATCCCTCAGGGTTTCACGTTACTGCAGAGGGATCCAGGCCCCGACCCCCAGACCACAAGGAAAGCAGAGATCCCTCTCCCCTCCCCCCACCACCCCCATCCCTCAGTAGGGACGTGGCTGGGTCCCTCCACCCAGGACTCCTAGCTGCAGCGGGAAAGACCTCCAGCATCACTTCTCACCTTGTGTCCAGCATCGCTGAGCACCTTGGCGGCCACCAACCCGGCCACGCCCGCACCAACCACAACCACCCTCCGGGGCTTCAAGGTCCGATTGAGGCCCAAGGTCACGACTTTGAGCAGCCGCTCGTAGTCTGGATCGTGCATGCATTTCTCAAAGGGGTCATAGACGTGGGCCGTCTGCCAGTCCAGGGAGGCCGCCAGGCTGAGGAAGATGGGGACCAGGGCGAGGAGGCGCCAGGCTGGGGGCAGGAGGACAGGGTCAGTGGGCAGGTCGGCAGGTGTGTGGACAGGGGCTTGTGGAGCAAAGTGGGTTCTGCCCCCTCCCCTCCCAACTTACCCAAGGGGTCCATGACTCTTGTATCTGGGTTGGAGATGTGTCTGGGTCGGAGGGGAAGCAAGGCTGCTGTGACGGGAGGCTGCGTCCCCCAAGCCTGGCCCGCTGGGGGCTGCCGGCTCCCACCTCAGCCCTCGCTCCTAGGGCCGTATGTGTCTCCCCTAACCCTGGGCTGGCCGGCTCCTGGCCCCTGCCCAGCGCCACCCTCCTGTCCTCCCTCTGTCTCTCTGTCCGCTCTGTCTTACCTCCTCTGGTCTTCTTGCTGCTCCCACCTCGGCCCGGCTCACCCTGTCTCCCCGTCCCCCGTCTGGGTCTGTGGGGCTCCGTCTGTCTGCAGCCTCCTCACCACCACGGGCTCCCAGGAGCACCCCTCTCTCCTCCGGCCCCTCTGCTCGTCTGCCTGCCACCACGTCCCCCTCGCTAGCCTTAAACCCAGTGGCACCCCACCCTCCCCTCCCTTTTGGGAAACCCAGCTGTGGGAAATGAAACTCCCTTCCTGGGCTGCGAGTCAGATGCTCAGTCTACTCGAGGGTGGAGCGGGTCGGGGGCA
>SJYA01002418.1:968173-1001116 GCA_006410615.1 Neotragus moschatus
GGCGGAGTACATCAATCTGTTTTCTTCCTCTTGCCCCAAATAGTTCAGGGGCAGCTGGGCGGCTGCAAGTACATGCTCAGGTGACCGTGCTGAGTGCAGGGGCTGCCCCTGACCCGCTCCGAGCCTGTGGTCCTCCTGAGCTGGCCCCTGTGCCTGCCGTCTGCACTGCCTCCTTCTCAAGGCGGGGGTGGGGGCGGGTGCATTTCTGGCCTTGGGGCAGCGTGTTCCCAGGGACAGCTGAGTCCTGTCCTGAGTCCTCCTGGGTGTCAGGCATCTTGGTGCCCTGGAGGGTCCTCACTGGCTCCCCTCCCATCCCATGTGGCCGCTCTGAACCTGTTTCCTGCTCAGTGAGATGGGCACAGCAGGGGGACCCGTGGGCAGCAGGGAGAGCTCTGGGGCAGCCTGCACGGGCCCTGAGCCCGGCGCCTGCCAGTGGAGACCCGGGGAAGGCCTCCCTTCTTTGTGGCTCGCGCCTGCATCTGTCAAGTGGAGCCCACTGCAGCACTGGTAGGAACAGGCAGTGAGTCCAGGTCGGGGCCAGGAACAGCCCCCTGGGGTCAGGACTAAAAGCTGCTTCTTAGGAAATGCCAATGAGTGCTGCCACGGGGGAGCCCAGGGGGATTCAGTGAGGACCACTCAACCCCAGCCCTGCACCAGGAGCGCTTCCTGCACCTGTGCTGGGAACCACTCAGGCCAGAGCGTGGGGGTGGGGGGCGGAGCTCAGAGAAACCGCTTGGGTGCTTCTGTCTGCCCCTGCCTTTGGCCATCGCCACTTGCTGCCTGTGGGTGCTCTTCTCCTGAGAGGTGAGCTGCAGGCAGGGAAAAGAGGCTGATCTGCCTCCAAGGAACCCCCACCTGGCTCACGGCTTCAGGACTTTAGCCAAGGGACACACGGTGGGTCTCTTGAAGGGGTCGGGGATGGAGAGGCGATTGTGGGGACTTTCCTTGGGGTTGGAGGAGAGAGCACTGGGCAGGTGGGTGGTGCGGAGGAAAGGCAGAGGGCGGCAGGTCCTTGCAGCTGATGGGAAAATCCAAACCAAATCAAAGAGGGATGTGGTCTGAAGGAGGTAGGGGGCTGGGGAGCGTGCAGAGTGAGTCAGAAGGCATCTGAAACGGGTGGGTGGGGAGGTGTGGCCAAGAAGGAAACAGAATCAGTGAGCTGGACAGAGCCTCGGAGACAGAAAGCCAAGGGCAAGTCAGCACAGACTGGCGGCAAGAGGGACTCTCCTCTCTCTGAGCCAGTCTCTGATCAGAGCTTTGCACTGGACAGAGGAAGAATCTGAGGCTCAGAGGCACCGGGGAGCGCCCCAGGACCTGCCCAAGGCCCCAGAGCTGGCAGAGCCCACCGGCTCCCTTCAGTGCCTGGAGGGTGGGAGCAGCACCTGGTCAGGCCCTCTGAGGGAGGGAACTGGCTTGTCCCAGCGGGGCGGCGGTGGGCATTTGCACCAGGGGCCCCCGTGGGGAACGGCAGAGCTAGGAGTACAGCTGACCTCAGGTCCCTGTGCCCGGCCCAGAGGCCCCTCTGCTCTATGGCCAAACAGCACAGCAATGGCCCCACAGAGAAAGGAAGCGGCAAGAACACGGACGCAGAAAGGGTGGAGGCAGCGGAGCCAAGGGGCTCCAGGGCGTGTCTGGATGTGTCCAGGAGGTGTTCCTAACCACTTGGTTATTAGCTCAGGTTCCTGGACTGGGGACGGGCCGGCCACTGGGACTGTCTTTGTGGGGTGGTCCCCTGCACTGCAGGATGTGAGGAGCACCACTGGCCTCTGGATGCCAGCAGCACTTTGCCCCTCAAGGTTTCACCCCCACTGATGTCTGCATTCCCAGGCTGGGGGGAAGTGCTGGGCTAGGGTTTGGATGATGTTGGGTGAAACGCCCAAGAGCAGCCAGGTGTGGTCCAGGGAACACCTGCCAGGAGGAGAAGTGCTGGAAGGCTGGATAGCACAGGTTACTTTGGGGTCAAGAGATTATGAGTCATTTGGGGATTGCTTGGGTAGGAACGGGATCTCCCAGAGTCATTCCTGATAATATCAGAGAGATTGGTGTTAGGGTTGATTTCAGAGTAAGAATTAGGGGCAGGAAAATGGCGGTTAGGTTAGCTTGGGTTTCCAAGGCTTGTGAGCAGGAGACACAAGACGCACCAGTCCACCCACCAAATCCAGTACCCACTGCTTCAGTTGATTTGGAGTGTTTAGTGTTTAGCTTTTAGTGTTTCTAAAAAACAATGTCAACCCTCTCAGATTGTCTTTTGGAAGAAAGCCCTACCTTATTTTACTTGCTTCTGGAACCTCGAAGACAGTTCTAACGGGATTAGGTCACCTCCAGAGCAGCCAGAGACCTGGCTCTGGCCCCCCAGGAGCCTCCACGGCCCCTCAGGACAGCTAACAGTGACGGCGGCCACAGAGATGGACGGGGGACAGGGCTAGACCCTCACATATGTTCTTTCCTCTGGGTCAAAAAAGACCCCGAGTTGTTCCTTAGTTGCTCAGTCAGGTCTGACTCTTTGAGACCACATGGACTACAGCCCGCCAGGCTCCTCTGTCCATGAGATTTCCCAGGCAAGAATACTGGACTGGGTTGTCATTTCCTTCTCCAGAGGATCTCCTGACACAGGGGTTGGACCTACATCTGCTGCATTGGCAGGTGGGTTCTTTACCACTGAGCCACCAGGGAAGCCCAAGACCCTGCAGAGTCAATATTAGAACTTCCACCATGTCATGAGGAGGGCAGGGCCTACTTGGGGGATGCCAAGGGCCCCAGGAGGGAGTCAGGGGTCCCAACCTGGATGGGCAGGGGGCACGGAGTGGAGGACAGACAGACTTACCTGAGGCCCCTTCCCCTAGGGCGCCCCGCCCCTCCTTCCCCGGTTTCCAGAACCCTAGGGCTACCGCAGGGCACTCACTGCATGGCTGGCTCTGGCAGGCTCTCTCAGCGCCCATGGCCTTTCTGGTTAGCCCGGGAAGGACGTCATTGTCGGGCGAGGGTGAAACCAGGGTGAGTGGCTCTGGCTCTGTCCTGTTCCCCCTGTTAGACTGGAGATGCCAGGGTCCTGGTGTGGGGTCGGAGCAGCTAGGAGGCTGTGAAGCGTAGGCCCTCCTGTCTGGAAAGCTTTTTGTTATGAGAAATTTCAAACAGAGAGACTAGGATGATGAAGCCAGGAGCCTTGATCACCTCCTAGTCGTATTTCACTTACACTCTCTCCCTCCCCAACTGGATTACTTTAAGACATTACTCTCACTTTGGAGGTAAATCCTTGAAGGTGTTTCTGTGAGGCAGGGATTGGCAAACTTTTTCTATAAACATCTGAAGCTTTGGGGGCCACGTGGTCTCTGCCTGGCCTACTCAACTCCGTCCTTCCTCCTGCAGTCACATGTAAATGGATGGGTGTGGCTGGGTTGGGTTTCAATAAAACTTTATTTGCAGAAACAGGAAGTGGGGCCATAGTTTGACAACCCCTGCTCTGAAAGATATAAGAACTATTTGCTTTTTACTAAAATCCCAGTATCATTATCACATTTTAAAATGACATAAAATCAATGCTTATACTTCCCTGATTGACTCAAAACATGTTTGTTTTGTTTTAAAAAATAACAACAGTTGGTTTGAATCAATATTCAAAAAGCCCACACTGCATCTGAGTGATACTATCCTTGTCATTAATTGTCCCTTTCAGCTCAGTGGACTTGGGGTCTGTGTTCTTAGAACTGGGAGAGTTGGGGGGATCTGATGAGATCCCATGCCCCCAGGCTTGGCCTGAGTCTGGGAGAGAAGCCCATCAGATCTGATCTCTGCCTCAATGACATTTCTGGACGTCATGGGGCTGAACCAGGATGGTGTCTGAGGTAAGGTGTAGGCAGTGCCCAGGTGAGGCACTGGAGTCCAAAGGGACCAGGACTGAGGTGTGTCCATGAGTGGACCTGACTTGTGAGGGTGAGGCGACTCGTTCCTGGGACGCTCTGCAGAGAGCTGCTGGTCTGAAGGAAGACTTAGGCTTCTTTTGGCCGCGTTGTGCAGCAGCGTAACTTCCCTGAAGAGGGATTGAACTTGTGGATCCTGCAGCAGAAGCAGAATCTTAACCACAGGACCACTGAGGAAGTCCCAAGAGGGCAGATTTTTCAAAGCACCCAGGTGATTTCAAGGTTGACTGAAAACCTCGGGAGCAGTGGTGTGCCGGAGCCGGCTCACACCTTGTCACGAGAGCCATTTAATTTGCAGATCTCTTTGCGGTTTTGGCTTGTGAACCATTATTAAAAGATGAAAACAATGATGATGTGTCTTATTAAAAACAAGGGTAAAACTCAAAACCCACCCCTTAAGTATTTGATTACCTTCTACTATTACATATATGCTCTCCAGGTAAACTGGTTTTATCTACAGTGTGCATCCATTTCCCAAATTCGTGTTCGTGATTTCAGCCTGGTGGCTTGAAATCATCCACAGTGGGAGAATTGACACCGTGGAAATGGGCACATGCCACCTCTGACCCTGGAGGACCAACTGCTAAAACAATGACCAGCACGCCACTACTTGGGGATCATCTGTTTCAACCTCCCGCTGGAGATCAAGGCTGCTGTCCCTCGGGAAATGTTTCAAACACTGACTTTTTGATGCCCAGCGGTGCCAGAGGAGGCAGGGGCGTTCTCCCGGGGAAGGGGACGGGCCGTAAGCTGTTTGAGGGCGTCTTGGGAGATGAAAAGTCATAACCGTAAACCCCCAGTTGCTACTCTTCTCTCTAAATAGGGAGAAGAAATGCTATAACCACTTACTGAAAAGAGAGATTCACCTTTTTAAAAGCCTCTGACTCCAAATTTAGTCACCACACTTATCTTCATGTTAATGAATGAAGAGGAACTTAAGAAGCCATGTGTCTGCACTGACAGGGAAACGCATCTGTGTTTTCTTCCTGGAAAGGGAAACTGCAGTTACAATGAAGCCAGCATCACAGGGTGGCGTCCCCAGTCAAAGCAGCTGGCCCTGTTGCAATCTTGGGGACTCCCTGGTCCCCCAGGAAGCCGTTGGGGGCCATTCTCCCTCCCCATGGTGCCCGAGTATCAGAACCAGCCCTCTGCATGGCTGTTGTGCCAACTTATAACCACCTGTTTTCTTCAAAAGCTTTGTGCGCGAGACGCCTGGGGTGTGGGAGGAAAATATTAGAACTGCAATCTTTTTAAAAAGGTTTTTTGACATGAAACAGTTTTAAAGTTTTTGTTACCATGTTGCTTCTGTTGTTCTGCATTTTGATTTTTAGGCTGCAAGGCATGTGACATCTTAGCTGCCCACAAATGACCGAACCCACACCCCCATATTGAAAGCCAAAGTCTTTCTGTGGCCCCTGCCAGGATGACCTCACGGGTGGGCAGGGACCCTCATGGGTGGTTCCATTTTTGAAACCCCTGTGCCAGACTGGGATCTGGTGTGTAGCAAGTGCGCCAAAGATGGATGCTGAATGAATACATGCAGGTAAAATACTACTTCCTACTTCCTAAGGGGACTCAAGGGGGTGGGATATGGGGTACTGGATGGGGTCAGGGCTCCCAGACTACACGGAGGGCCACTGTCGCAGGGGGTGGAGCCTTTGGAGAAGCAACTGGGGTTGCTGGGGTCTCCCACCTCTGGTTTGTTCCCCCTTCTCTTCCTTGGCTTCTGCTTGGATAAGACAGTGATCTCTAGAAGTCCAAGATGACCTGAGGAAATGACTCATGGTCACGACTTTGGCAAACTGGACCATGTATGTCCAGGAACAAGCCCTGGGCACTCCAGAGCCAAAACACGGCTTAGTGTGTGCGAGCCAAGGGAGGCCAGAGGGCAGACTTCCTGCCCTGCATCACGAGCAAGATCTGAGCGCCTTCCCCCACAAACATGACCTGGAACCTACTCTTTTCCAACCTTCTCCTTCTAAGTTATCCACAGAAACAGAAGCTTTTAAATTCCACAATACATTTTATTTAGGAAAGCAACATACAGCTGTAGGTATTTCAGAGTACAGCAGAGTGTAAAGACAAACACAGAAGACACTGGGACACGGCTGGCTCTCGACACTGGATCTCACTGGGACCAGCCAGGTTTGCCTCGACTCAAGTCTGTGGCTGCCCCTGGCACCCTGGCCACCTCCACAGGCATTCATTTGGTGGGTGAGCATTTTATGCTGGTCTCATCTCTACTCTTCATCTGTTTGATACTGTGACAGGGACTGCTGTGCTGAGCACACAAGGGGGACAGGAAACAGGCTTTGCCCATAGGGTGCACAATCTCTTGGTGAGGCGGACAAGCGAGGAGTCTGCACAGGCTCGTGTGGCCAGTGTTACCAAAGGCGCGCTCGCAAGCTCAGCATGGAGTGGGCCTGTGGGATGGCACCAACCCGGCCTCAGGGTGGCCGACATGGTGTGTCAGCCAGGCGAGGGGAGACTGCTCTCCTCTTCTGACCTGTCTCTCCTCCTCTGAGATCCTACGTCCCCCTGTCTGCTCCGCCCACAACCCATTTCTCTGAACCGCTCTCACTCCAGGCGGCTGAGCCCTTCTCCAGCACAATTGGAGGCAGGTGGTTGTGGCAGGTGGAGAGGGTCTAGCACGTGGAGAAACCACACCTATGAGGCTGCAGCCTGGCCCAGAGCACTGAGAATACTTTCTCTTCACTAAGACAAAAAGTCAAACCACAGAACAGTTCTATCAACAGCACAACTGTTTGAAAGACAGGAACACACAAACGCGTATTTCCCTGCACCCCAACAACGCGACAGTACCCCCGCCCCCGCCGCAGGCTCAGTCGAAGGTGATGCGGAAGCTGCGCTCCTGCTCCTTGCGCCGGCCCTCGCACACCTTGGTCACCTCCTCCACCTTCCTCTGCAGCAGCGCCGAGTTCTGGTCGATCCACTGCAGCGAGTCCATGTGCGCGTTGAGGATCTTGCAGATCTGCTGCAGCGGGTCGCTGGTGTCGGCCGGGCCCCCCGACGTGTTCAGGTGCTCGATGATGTCCTTGAGGTCCTGGGCCATGCGCTTGAGCTGCGCGTCGATGTTCTCCGCCAGCTTGTAGGTCTTCTCGCGCTCCTCGTCGGCGTGCTGCAGGTGCACCGTGCCGCTCTGCTCCTTGACCGACTCCTCCAGCGGGCTCAGCAGTTCCTCCAGCTCCTTCTGCTGTGACAGGATGAAGTCGAGCTCCTGGTCCAGCCGCTTCTGGTCTAGCTTCACCTTCTCCACCTCGCGGTGGAGGCTGGTGATCCTCTCCCCGTTCTCGATCAGCGTGCGGTCCCAGGCGTTGACCTGCGTGGCCTGTTGCAGGAAGTGCCGCTCCTGGTCTTCCAGCTCCAGGCTCCACTTGTTGATCAGACTCTCCAGCTGGGCATAGGTCAGCGCAGCGCTGCCCGACCCCCCGGCAGCCGCGGTGGGACCGCTGGGTGCACTCCCGGAGGCTGCTGTGTTGCTGGGGATCCCGGCCGGAGTCAGGGGCTTTATGTTCAGGGAGAAGCCGGTGGTGCTGGTGGTGGTGGCGGTCGTGGTCGTGGTGGTTGTCACCGTGGAGGTGGTGGAAGCTGCTCCAGGGGCCTTCAGGTTGAAGCCCACTGTCCCCGCTCCTGCTGTGCCCGTGGTGGTCGCTGGGGTGCCAAGGGAGAGCCCAGTGGCAGCGGATGAGGTGGGAGCAGTTGCCAGCGAGGTGAAGAGCGAGGGCCCGGCGCTGGCGGTGGTGGCGGCGGGGGTGGGCGCGGCCGGCTGTGCGGCTCCTGCTCCGGTGGCCGCTGGAGCGGCTGCAGTGAAGGGCAGCCCGCTGAGGGCAGGGGGCTGGGCCGGGCCCCCCAGGGAGCCTATGTTGAACCCAGAGGTCGCAGTCTGGGATGCACTCCCAGCCGTGAATGAGAAGCCCCCGGAAGTGGATGTGGTAGGTGGGGCGGCAGATGCGGAGGTGGAGCCAAACACAAAGCCGCCTGGCGCCCCGCCCTGGGCGGACGTGCTGGCGCTGGAGACCGCACTGCTGAGCGTGCTGCCCCCGAGCCCGAAGCCGGGCTGGGCCGGGGCCGGGGCTGGGGCCGTGGCCGTGGCCGTGCTGCCCAGGCTTAGCTTTGGGGTGTTGCTCCCTAAGGAAAATCCGGTGGCTCCTGCTGCAGGCGTCGTGGTCCCGAAGCTGAAGGCCGGGGTCTGTGTGGCGGGAGTCTGGGTGCTGAGTGAGAACAGGCTGGTGGCAGGGGTGCTGGCGGCCGACTGGGAGGGAGTCCCAAAGCTAAACCCGCCAGTGCCAGACGTGGAGAAAGAAAAGCCCGTGGCAGGCGTGGTCGTTGCGGTCTTTGCGGTGCCAAATGTGAACCCTCCTGTGGAGGCCCCAGCGCCTCCAAAATTAAACCCGCTCATGGCTCCAGACTCTAGGGGCAGCAGCTACTCCGGCTCCAAAGCAAATCCACCGGTGTCTGCAACCTTGGGAAGATTTGCAAAGTAAAGGAAGTGACATGATCAGATAGCAGATCTGGCAAAACCACCTCAGCGGCATGATGGAGCTCAGTCTGCAGGGGGGTGGGCCTCAAATCTGATAAGCGGCCCCCGGCTCCTCTTCCTGTCGTGGAACCTAACAGGGCCCTGCTGAACTAGGAAAGACAGACAAGGACCTACGGCCCCTGCCCTGGGGGGGTCTAGCAGGGTCAGTACCAGTGGGAGGCCCACTGCTTGGGGCGGGGGAGGCTGAAGAGCAGGCATCTTTCTCCCTGCTGACTGCACGTGGGTGAGGGGTAGGCTGACTTGGCACCACCCCGAGTGTCCCTCTGGACCT
The DNA here is from genome assembly GCA_006410615.1 of Neotragus moschatus. Taxonomy (NCBI): domain Eukaryota; kingdom Metazoa; phylum Chordata; class Mammalia; order Artiodactyla; family Bovidae; genus Neotragus; species Neotragus moschatus. Next base: position 976,923 of record SJYA01002418.1, read on the forward strand.
GAGACAGGCCCTGGGAAGCTGAGTTACGACAGGGCCTTGGGCGCCAAGGGCTCCCTCTGGGCACACCTCGAGCAGGTTTAGGAGGACAGAGAGCACGCAGGCGCAGTGCTCAGAGCACCTGGTGCCCCTGGCCCCAGGGACTGGTTTCAAGGGGCCGTGGAGACTCAGGCTGGCCAAGAGACCACCGCACCTGCAGGTGCAGGGCATGGAGGATGAGCCTCGGGGGACAGTGAGTGCCACTAGAGAGAGCAGAGAGGAAAGCGGGAAAGGGCGGAGAGTGAGAGAGCAGCCAGAAATCCTGGTCCTGCTCAGCCACCCCACCTGGTCTTCATTAGAAGCTCAGGGAGCCAGCACATCCCTGTTCAGTGAAAGGTGATTGCTTTCTATCTGAAAAAGCCCTGAGCAAAGCTATCTGGTAGCTGGAGAGTCAAAGGTGACTTGGAGAAGAAAGAGTTGGAGGGCGTCCTGGGTAGAGGCATTTTCAGGGAAGTGATCACAGGCTAAGCACTGGCTGCTGGCGGGCTGCTCACGTAAACGACATCTCACTGCTGTTTGGAGGCGGAGATGGTGTCCCCATGTCCAAGATGAGGAATCTGGGGCTCAGGGGGCTGTGGTGATGTACTAGGAGCTAAGCCCAGGCCACAGGCGAAATCCACCAAGCTCCTTGTCCGGTGCAGGCACCAATTAGGGGATGAACTGGGCTTCAGATATAAGGCAAGCTCTGCATCCTACCTACTGATACAGCCTCTCAACTATACACAAGAAATGCTGGAAATAACAACAGAGAGAAGCAGAACACAAATTTACCACTGTAGTGTGATCTCTGCTATGGAAAAACACAGCTACCCGGAACAAGGAGGGCTGGAAAGAAATACACCGAGACGCGGGACTACACATGGATTGCCTCCCTGCTAGTCTGCAATAGTTTCCAAGTGCTCATTCCTGCCTGTACAATAATTGATAAACTAGGTTTTTGAAAACGATCCTCTAATTATAGAGTGTAAATTCACGCTGAAGAACCAGCGAACCTGTGCAGCCGGGTTCTAGAATCACAATACGAGCGGGACAGACGGGGTGAATTACACCACCTCCCCCGGGTTGGCACTCAGCCACATCTGTCTTGGTTGTGGGGTGGCGCTGGATCCCAGGGGCTGTGCTGAAGGCAGCACGGGAGCCAGCACGTGGACTTCACACCAACACCAGAACCAAACATGGCCCTCCAGAGACATGCAGGCCCCGCCGCCTGGAGCCTGGGGCCAACGCCCCTAAGTGGCAGAAGGAATTCTCAGACGTGACTAAGGATCTTGCAATGCGGAGGCAGAGACCAGACTAGAGAAGAGACCACCGGAAGGTGGAAGCAGAGGCTGGAGTAACGTGCCTTGAACTTGGGAGACAGAGGATGGCGCCACAGGCCAAGCAGTGCGGGTGGCCTTTACAAGCCAGAAAAGGCAAGGAAACGGCTCTCCTCTGCAGTCTCCAAAAGGAACCAGCCCTCCTTGATTTCAGCCCAGCGAGACCAATTCTGGACCCTGATCTCAACTTCAAAAGAATAAAGGTGCATCGTTTCAAGCCGCTAAGTTTGCGATATCTGTGAGAGCAGCACAGGAAATAAACACGGCTGGGGAGCAGAAAGTGCCTTACGGGTTCCCGTGATTCCAGAGGACCCTGAGACCCAGCAGCCTCGTCAGGAGGTCCCCGTGCAGACACACGCTACACTGTCACCTCTGGAAGCCGGGAAGGAAGGGAGGGAGCCCCAAGGGGCCATGAATCCAACCTAGTTGGGACGTTCTCAGGAAAAGACTGCGGTGCTAGCTGGCCTCGAGTCTAACACGAACTCACTGTCTGGCTGGCACTGCCCTGCGGGGCCTCAGGCTACGCGACCCATTCCCCAGTTGAGACGAGTGGTCTGGGGGCAGCTGGCTCCAGGTCCGACAGTGCCCCCAGCACTGTGTCGTTCCCCGCCCCCAACGCCAGCCAATTTCACACCCATCCTTCAAGGAGGTCAGATGATGACCCCAGGGCACAGATGGGGGAGGGCAGGCGCAGATGGAAGTAACCTGCAATCCCACCCCCAGGTGGGCACTAGCCAAGCCCCTGCACGCCGCACTGTAAAGCTCTCATTCCTCCTTCATCGAGTGGGCCCCTTGTCACAGGCCAGCAGCCCTGCTCAGGGGGTATGGCCACTATTCTGTACTCCGGCTTCCGCTCTACTCCCTCACATGTTTATCTTTTCATCTAAAAGCAGCTGCAAGATGGCTCCTTGTTTTCAGACACGAAGTTGGGTTCCTTGTTTTGGGCAGAAGAGACCCTGGCCCAGTTCACTGCAGAGCCATCTCGAGCCAGGTCTGTTACCAGCCAGTGGACAGAAGTGCCTGGACAGCCACACGGCTCAGTTCGCGACAGCGCACTCAAGAGAGCTTTTGCTATTAATAAGCTGTAGCTAAAATTTTCCGAAAAGCATTTATAGAAAGTTTTCACTTTTTATATGATTAAGAAACCACAAAGAAGACGATCTCCCCCACCCGCCCCCACCCCGGTGTCGTCTGGTTTAACGGTCCACTGTTTATTAAACGCCTCCTCTCCTTCCATTGCCTCGGATGCCACGGACACAGAAGAGTGGTGAACACGTCCTGATGCAGTTCGTCCTGGGTGTTACTGGTCACTTACCACTGACACCCAGAACGCTGGGAGTTTCTCACAGACGTGGTGAAACATACGCAAAAAACCCTTTGCCCTTTACGAGGGCTTTTCCACTGTTACCAAAGGGGTGAGCTTTCCTAAAAGAGAAGCGGATGCTGTTGGGGGGAAGTGATGCTGTTCTTGGGAAGAGGGGCAGGTGGCCCGGGCCGGGTGCTCGGCCTGGGCAGCCACGGCCGCAGCAGGTTCTCTAGCCCACGGGTCTGCCTCGAGGCCACTGAGGGCGAGACTGGCAGAGCCGCCCCCGCACACTTGCCCTTGCTTTCCACGCCGCACCCAGGTGCCTGCAGTCCCGAGTCTGGGATCCCCAGCACAGGCACGGCCATCCCCGGCTTCAAAGACGCGGGTTCTGCTGTCACCGCCACCTCCGCTCAGATCCACCAGCCTGCCCTCTGCCGTTAATCCCTCAGCCTCTCCAAGCCCGAGCTTCATCCGCTTTATTCACTCCAGCACTTACTCGGCCCTACCCTACGTACAGTGACAACACAGCAAAACACGGCCCATCCCCAGAGGACGGGGCCACCGAGAGCACGCTACAGGGGCATGCGGACAGCTGCTCTGCACAGACTCCGCTCGGGGCCCCGGAAATACGGCTGTGGGCGAGACAGGAGTCTGCTCTCACATCCTAGCAGGGAAGTACTCAGGGTGTCAGATGAGGCTCAGCGTCCCGGAGGAAAGACTGGATGGGCTGGGGCAGCGGGGTGCCAGCACAGGGGCAAGGGGGTGGCCAGAGGAGCCAGAACAAGCCCCAGCGTGGAACCGGGGTGGCTGGGGCAGGCGGCACTGTTCTGAGCCCTGGGCTCCCCTTTCCTTAGATACTTAGAACAGGGGTGTCTGTCTGGGAATGAATACGAGGGGAGGGAAGACCCCAGCCTTGGACCAAAGGGAAGATTAACCCTAATCTCAGAACCTGGGACCTCGCGTGGCAACAGGGACATCATGGATGTGATTAAGGATCCCGAGCACGCAGAGGACCCTGGATTATCTATCTGCATCAGCTTTCGATATGATCACAAGGGCTCTGAATGGAATCAGGAGGCAGAAGAGGCGAGCCAGAGGGACTGTGACCCGGAAAGACGTTCCGAGAGCCACTACGCTGCTGCTCTGGAGCTGAAGGACGGGGCCACGAGCCAAGGAGAGCAGGTAGCCTCCGCCAGCTGGAAAAGGCACAACCCAGACTCTCCCCTGAGCCCACACAAGGAACACTGCCCCAGGCACCCGCTTCAGGCTTCTGACCTCCCGAACTGCAAGGAATTATTTGTGTTACCTTAAACTGCTAAGTTTGTGGTAATGTGTAACAACAGCAACAAGAACTTAACACGAGAGTGGGGGACAAGAAGAAGGGCGGGGCTTGGTAAAGGTAAGTGAACGGGAAACGTCCTGGCGCGGGCTGAGGAAGGGGTGGGGTGGGCGAGGGGGTAAGAACTGCTGTGATTCTGAAAGCCTGGACATCCTCTGCCACAGGGCGACCTCCCGGGACGTGGACGTGTGAGACACCCACATATGACAAAGGAGGGACAGGGTGGCCTGGGGCACGGAGGGGGCTCATGGAGTGACAAGGTCAGCCCCACGAGGCAGGATGTCCCTGTGTCGCTCACTGGGTGCCACCTGTGTGAGCAGGACCGGCCAGGAGCGCTAGGGGGCAGCACACCGAACCTTCCTGGATGGGAGACAGGCTCAGAGAGGAGATGTGACTTCTCCAAGGCCACACAGCAGCAAAGAGGAGCTCCCGGAAGGGAGCGAGCTTCTGGGGCAGGAGGTGAGCAGGGGTCAGAAATCAGTGTGAGACGGGCGGTGGGGTGCTCATGCAGACGCAGGCCGAGGGAGTGACGCACTTCAGGCCGCAGGCTGGGGTCAAGGGCCGGTCACCGAGAGAATTGGCAGCCAGGCGACCCACCCGCAGCAAAGCCGGGAGGACCCTGCTTCCTGCCCCACCCCCGCAGCCCTTCACCTGTCACCTCAGAAGCTTGAGTGACCCTCCCAGAGCAAGGCTTTCCCAGCAGGCAGGGGCAGCTGCCTCCCCCAGGCCGCCTCCCTCCTTCCTAGCAACTCTTCTCCACTCGGGGCAGCAGGCCCCCAGCAGTCTCAACCGAGAAGCGGGCGCTGCAGCCTGCTATTCTGAGCGCCTGCTCCTCCACTCCCAGCCCTAGGATCTTACTTTCAAGTTCATCTCCCAGGGCCTCAGTTTCCTCATCTGAAAAAACAGGATGATGGCTCCAGAATAATATGGTCCCTGGGAAGATGAAAGTCGGCAATCTGTGTCAAGCGCTTAGCACTGGGCCTTCTTGGGGCCCAGGAAACAACCTATCATTGCAGTTAGTAATACTGCAGCTGTGGGAAGCAAGCCAGCAGCCGCTCCCGGCATCCTGCCCGTGGCCACCTGGTGGTGCTGCCCACAGCGCCGAGCCCAGCCGGGCCCAGGCAGGACAGGCAGCTTCAGCGCCCACTGCGCTTTCCCTGCAGAATTAGCTCTTCATTTAAGACTTGGAGGAAGTGCAGCCACGGGCTCAGAGAGACCAGAGGAGGGGAGGGGAGAGGAGAGAGGGGATCTGACACCAGTGGTCATCAGCCGGGCCGGTACCTCTGCGGTGTGAGTGCAGGGACCCCCTGCCTGCCCCCACCACACCTCCCCTGGGCTCACCACAGGCCAGGCCCAAGCCCACCAACTCCTGCTTCTTAGATCTCTCCTGAATCAGATCCCCTCTCTCCCTTCAGTAAAAGAAAACCTCTCTAAACCTCAGGGGATAGATAAGCCCAGACAGCCAGCCCTACAAGAATGGAAATCAGCCGATGGAGGCGAGCCGCCTGCTACCCAGACCTCAGCCAGGGCAGAGCTCAGCTGTTCCAGGTTCCAGAGCAGCGAGACGGCCCGCGGGGCCCGACCAGAGCGTGGGGTGAAGCCATGGGAGAGGCTCCGAAGGGACAGGAAGACTCATCCAGGCTGTGGGGGGCGAGGGCAGACAGCACCAGGGGCCAGGCAGGAGCTGCTGGGGACCCAGGCCACTCTGCCTGGCTTTTATCCAACCGCCCTGCCCGGAAGGACCAGCCAATCCCAGGGGCTGGAAACAGAGCCCAGCTCCCGGGCAGTTAGAGGCCCTTCCTCCTCCACAGCATGAGGCGTCCCTACAGGGAGGCAGGACAGAGACCAGGGAGAGGCAGTTTCCAGCTGCCCTCTCATCTCCTCAGGCAGCCGGCTCTGGTCCTGATTTCCGCAGTCCTGCGCCTCCGTGTGGACGGCACCCTGGAGGCCTCCCGCCCTCCCAGGCATCAGACAAACAGGAGCCTGGCCCCTGTCCTGCCGCCATGCTCTGCTCACATGAACAGATCCCCAGATGCTCCCGCACACCAACCCCCCAGGAGGCCTGCTCACACGTGTTCTGCTCGTGGGTGTTTCTAAAAACAAAAATTACACTTTTTGTGAATAGTTTGGTCACACGGTTCTATGTTCAAGAGGTACAAGAGGGGTCCCTGTGGTCCCCTCTCACCCCCACAGCTACCTCTCTTCCCTGGAGACAAGCTTTCAGGTTTCTCAGGCCTCTTTCCAGAGATTTTCGACACATTTAAGCAAATGCAGTTTGCACTCTCTCCCACTGTAGACACAAGGCTGCATGAGCCAGGAGCACTCTTTTTTGTACTGACAATATTTTAGAGGTCATTTTAAGCAGGTTTATCATCCTCACTGGGGCTTCCAAGGTGGCACAGTGGTAAAGAATCCACCTGCCACAGCAGAAGACACAGGTTCGATCCCTGGGTCGGGAAGATACCCTGGAGAAGGGAATGGCTATTCACTCCAGTATTCTTGGAGAACTCCATGGACAGAGGAGCCTGGTAGGCGGCAGTCCATGGGGTCGCAAACAGTCATACACAGCTGAGCACACACACGTATCATCCTCACTAGATGGAGGAGGAAGCGCTCTCAGAAACCCCTCGGCTTCTTGCCCTTTGAACTGCCTCCAGCTGACACAAAAATGCTTCTTGGACCCAGAGGTTCTCAGCTATCTGGCTTCTCCCTTTCTTCCCTGGAAAACAGCCTCTCTACCCCAAGCAATCACCTCACCACTAATGAGCAATTACACTCTCCTTCTCACTTCTCACTCCTGAGGCCCAAACTTGCACCAGAAGGAGCTCAGGTGGTGGGAAATGGCAAATTTCCCCACAGGGAAAACAAATCAGGTTAGACGAGTGAAAAAGTCAGGAAACAGCCAGAGGGGTAGATTTTAAGATTCTAGAAACACTCTTAATATAATAGGACTAGACAAGTTCTTGCTCTTGTACTGAAAGATTTTTCTTCCTCCACCTAACTGCATTCAACGTTTAAATTTTAATGGAACAATCAATACACCAGTCCTTTCTTGTTTTGGCCATCACCGACAAAGCCAAGAGTCCCCGGATCACTGCCTGTCACCCCAGTCCCCATGCCTGTGAAGTACTCAGGTGAAAAGCTGTCGTATGTCTCTTATCTACATACACTTGCACACGTGTTCACAGCCAGAGGAAATAACTTTACTCACATGTTTTCTCTACTCCCAAGGGACCATACTGCATGTGTCATTCCATAATCTGTAGTTTTCAACAGGTTTTTCGTTCCTTACAGCTGCTGTAAACCAGTAAGCTAGAAGGAATGATAAAATGTGGTGTGACTAGACCACATTTACCCATGCCTCTAACGATGGGCAAGCGAGTTCCAGAAAAACATCTACTTCTGCTTTATTTACTACGCCAAAACCTTTGACTGTGTGGATCATAACAAACTGTGGAAAATTCTTCAAGAGATGGGAATAACAGGCCACCTGACCTGCCTCCTGAGAAATCTGTATGCAGATCAGGAAGCAATAGTTAGACCTGAACATGGTACAACAGACTGGTTTCAAGTCGGGAAAGGAGTACATCAAGACTGTATATTGTCACCCTGCTTAATGACACCACCTTTATGGCAAAAAGTGAAGAACTAAAGAGTCTCTTGATGAAAGTGAAAGAGGAGAGTGAAAAAGCTGGCTTAAATAAGCTCAACATTCAGAAAACGAAGATCATGGCATCCAGTCCCATCACTTCATGGAAAACAGATGGGGAAACAGTGGAAACAGTGACAGACTTTATTTTCTTGGGCTCCAAAATCACTGCAGATGGTGACTGCAGCCATGAAATTAAAAGACGCTTGCTCTTTGGAAGAAAAGCTATGACTAACCTAGACAGCACATTAAAAAGCACAGACATTACTTTGTTGACAAAGGTCCATCTAGTCAAAGCTATGGTTTTTCCAGTAGTCATGTGATGTGAGAGTTGGACTATAAAAAAAGCTGAGCGCCGAAGAATTGATGCTTTTGAACTGTGGTGTTGGAGAAGAATCTTGAGAGTTCCTTGGACTGCAAGGAGATCCAACCAGTCAATCCTAAAGGAAATCAGTCCTGAATATTCACTGGAAGGACTGATGCCAAAGCTGAAACCCCAATACTCTGGCCACCTGATGTGAAGAACTGACTCATTGGAAAAGACCCTGATGCTGAGAAAGATTGAAGGCAGGAAGGAGGAGAATGGGATGACAGAGGATGAGATGGTTGGATGGCATCACCGACTCAACGGACACGAGTTTGAGTAAGCAGTGCGAGTTGGTGATGGACAGGCAGGCCTGGTGTGCTGCAGTCCATGAGGTCGCAAAAAGTTGGGTACAACTGAGCGACTGAACCGAACTACTGATGGGCATTTAGGTTGCTTCTGGTTTTTCTTTACTATAAACAATACTGCAACAAGCACACACAGTCATGCTTTCTCAGGCACAGGCACAGACACTTTTCCAGGGCAGATCCCAGAAGAAGAGCTACTGGCTACATTATTTGCATCTTGGTTTTACTAGGGACAACCAAACTACTCCCCAACCTGCCTGTATCTGCTTTATTCTAACTGGCAGTGCCTGAGACAACCATTTCCCTACAACCTGTCAGAGGAAAGTTCTGCCAATCTGATGTACCAATTGCATTTATTAAAAAATACTGATAAACGCACCAGCCATTCAGTGCTATTATGTGCCACGTGTGTGGATAATCCACAAACATACCCCATTCATTCAGTCAGCAAACATCCACTGAGACTTGGGACAAGACAGGCCTTGAACTGGGCAAACAAAAGACAATATGGCATGGCACCTGTCCTTAAAACCCCAGTGTTATAAATGTGATGAAGGAAAAACTACCAGGAATGAAAACAGGTATTCACACAAAAACTTGTGCACAAATGTTCTCAGCAGCATTACTCCCAAATGGCTAAAAAGTGCCCATGTGCCGACCTCTAAGTGCCCTTTGCCTCCATCATGCCACTCCGGTCCCACAAGCCTTCCTGGTGTTCCTCACACATGCCGAGAGCACTCCTGCCCCAGGGCCTTTGCACCTGCTGTTCTCGCTCCATGGAACACTCTCCCAACGGCCCCATCCATGGCTTACTCCCTTACCTCCTTCAGGTCTTTGCTAAAATGTAAAATGTCACTTGCTCAGTGATGTCTCCCTTGGCCATCCTTAGGAACCCAGCACCACCTGAAATACGACACATTCCATTTACAGATCTTGTCTGTTGTTTGTCCACCCATTGGAAGAGGGCTGGAAGGGCAGGATTTGGGGCTGTGCTCTCCACTGCTGAACCCCAATGTCTGGGACAGCTGCGGGCCCCTGCAGGCACTCCGCAAACGCTTGTTGATCAAGTCTACAGGCCCAGGTTGCTCTGTGCCAGGTACCATGCCAAGTGTTCTTCATGTACGGATCAGTTTAGTTCTACGATGTTCCTACCGTGGGGTCGGGACTATTAGCATCTCCTTTCTAGAGTTAAGACACCTGCTCAGTGTCAACATAAATGTCAAAGTCAGGGTCAAACAAGGTCCCGGCCCTCAAATAATTCAGAGCTTACTGAGGGTAATGAATAATTAGATTATTGGATGGCATGGTAGACATCGTGCAAGGGCTTTGGTGGGAACCTACTAGAAGCTCGGGAGGGGCAAGGACACTGTCCCAGGGAAGGAAAGGATGTTTAAATCTGTTTTGAAGGATGTGGAGGAGTTAGGGTGAGAAGAGGTTAGGTCACTAGCTTGTTCCAGGCCAAAGCTCAGACGGGCAAGGGCCTGCTGCCTTGAGGAACAGTGGAAAATGCCCTATGTCAAACCATGGGATGCCAAAGAAGGTATACAAATGGCTGGTAAGCACAGGGAAAGCATCCTTAGCCACTGGGAAATGCAAATCAAAACCACAAGATGCCAGCTCACAGATCCACTAGGATGCCAATAATAAAAAAGGTGGGTAACAGCAAGCCTGGTGAGGATGGAGCAATCTGAACCCTCATTCATCACCAGTGGGGGTGTACGATGGGGCAGCCACTTTGGAAAACAGTCTGGCAGTTCCTTAAACATACAGTTATCCAATGATCCGACAATTACACTCCTAAACCTCTCCCAAGAGAAATGAAAACATACGTCCATACAAAACTAGCACACAAATATTCTGTAACAGCAAAAAGTAAAAACAACCCAAATGACCATCAATTGATGAGAGGATAAAATGGAATATTATACAACCTTTAAAAAACCCTATTGATATATGCTACAAAATGGAAATGGCAACCCATTCCAGTATTCTTGCCTAGAGAATGCCATGGATGGAAAGGCTTGGTGGGCTACAGTCCACAGGTCGCAAACAGTTGGATACGACTGAGCGACTTCACTTTCACAAAATGGATGAACCTAGAAAGCTAGACTCCTACTGTATGATCCGATTCACGTGAAATGTCCACTATAGGCCTATCTACAGAGACAGAAAACAGATGAGAGGCTGCCTAGGGATGGGCGCATGGGGAGTGCCTGCTAAAAGGCATGAGGTTTCTTTCTGGAGTGATAAAAATGTTTTAAAATTACATTGTGGAAATAGGTTCATAACTCTGAATGTACTAAAACCCACTGAATTTGTACAGTTTAATAAATGGATGTGAATTATGCACTATTTTAATAAAGCCATTAAACCAACCAAGCATGGGATGCCAGGGAGGGGCTGGGCAGAGATGCTTCTAAAGGTGGGACTGTGGTTTCTTCTGGGGATGGATGAAGCTGATTGAGAACAGGCTGGGGAGGAGACCGGAGCCTAAAATCTCCAGTCAGCTGAGGCCAGCAGGGGGCTCCAGTGGAAACACAGCCTGGAGCAGAGAGACCATCCAGACAAGACTCGGAGAGGGAGACTTGCCAGGGCCGGGGGCTTTATGGGCCCTACAGGTGGACACGTGTGTGCATGCAGCTAGACAGAAATCCACGGCCCCGTGCTCCCCCCGCCTAGCCTCTCTCCTGCAACCAACACCTGCGTCCCAGGGAAGAGGCAGTTGCCATGAAGATGGTTTCTCTGGGAACCAGGTAAAAACCACCAGAGGTGGGAGGCAGGGTGGCTGTGACTCTGAGGTTAGAACCAACGACAGCCCCTACCTGTCCCTGGCTAGCAGTCGCCGCACCAACACTGCTGGACTTATCCTGTGCCTCGACTGTACTGTCCTGCGTCTGTGCTAAGTCGTGTCCTGTTCTCTGGCAACCCTATGGACTGTACCTGCCAGGCTCCCTTGTCCATTGGATTTCCCAAATAGGAATACTGGAGTGGGTTGCCATTTCCTCCTCCAGGGGATCTTCCTGACTTAGGGACTGAATCCACGTCTCCTGCTTTGGCAGGTAGATTCTTTACCACTCAGTCACCTGGGAAACCTTTACCTGTACTGACTACAACTCAAAGAGCGGAACCACCAGCGTTTCCATCTCACAGATGGGCAAACAGGAGTGGAGAACTTCAGTAACTCACCCAGAGTCAGCCAGGCGGCAGCACTGACTGAGGCCGTCTGGCCCCGGAATTGAACCGGGGCCCCGGGAGCCTCTCCAGAGGGGCCTTTCCCACCGCCACGCAACGCCCCCTTGCATGCTATGCCCAGTACCCCTTCCTGTTCCCTGACGACATCCCAGGCCATCTCATCACCTTCCAGACTAGTTCAGTGGTTCGGTTCACTCTCGAATCCAGTTCAGTCCTGTCCGCTTCCCCCACTGCAAGCTAGACACCTAGAGACCCAGAGAGAAGGAGGGCCTCAGCTGCTCTTTCCTGGCCCCCGTTCCCTGCCCTGGAGCCTGCTCCTGCTCTGGGTGGGGGTGGGCAGGAGGAAGGGGACAAAGGGCTCTCGAGCAAACCTAACAGGTCTGAGGTCCAGGGCCCTGCTGGCCCACAAATATCCTCACGGGTCTGTGTGTGGAGGAGGGGAGGGGCCTGTGAGGTTTCCCCACTGAGCTCCCCTACCCCAGCCTCCACCCCTGCCCCATTCCCCCGGCTCTCCCCATGACCGGCCATCTAGCGCTGCTGGCTGCCTTCATCTCAGCCTCGCTCCTCTGCTCTGAGCTCGAGGACCCCAGGGCAGGGGTACAGGCTGCCCCCACTCCCATCCCCCATTGGGCAGGACAAGCCTGTCTGCTGAGAGAGGGAAAAGCAGCTCTGACAGCCGCCTGGCACTCTCTTGCTGGGCACAAACAACTCCACGGACGCACCGGGCAAGGCCACGCGGACCACTGGATCACGGCGCAGTTCAACACAGACCAGAACACAAACGCTGTCCAGAGCACAAAAATGACCAACCACCACCCTCCTGACTCAGAGCTAACAGCTGCTGCTGCTTCTCTCAGCACAGCACTGGCTCCATGGATAACCGACGCTGGCCACAGACGCCCCTGCTCCCTGCTGGCCTCTGATCCAGAGCGAAACCTGCCTCCCTGAACCCTCCCCAATCACTCAGCCCAGCCCAGCCCCTTCCTGAGATGCCCCATGGGCCCCCAAGGTGAGCACCCCCAACTGCAGCAAACAGGAAACCCAAGCTGTTTAACTACACGCGTCCGTGGTGGCATCTGGTTGGGGGTATGGACGGCTGACAGAGGCCCCCAACCCTCTCAGATGACTCTTACAGACCCCTTCCCCTGCTCCCCATGACTTTACACAGGACCCGGCAGCGTCTGAGCAAGGCTGGCACCCTTTCAGTCTGGGTCAGGCTGGCAGGTGATGGTGACCCTGCCCTGAGGAATTCTGTTTTTTTGTTCTCTGCTCTGGCAGAGGAGGACATATTTTTGGGGTGTGTGATGGGGCAACTGCACGCAGAGGCCAGGGAGGGCCCTTGGCCCCCACCTCTCCACACTCTACTTTGCTGGGGTTTCTGTGAGTGACTCACCAACCTTTTATAACTTGGACCTTGTGGAAAGGTCTAGTTTTCTCATTTCTATAAAGCCTGAAGTTGCGCACCACCAGGCTGGCACGCGGAGGGCTGGCGTCCTCTGCGGCCCTTCTGCACTCTCTCGGGTCCTCCGCCCTGCTCCCGTCCGTCCCTGCTCTGCTGAGGTGGCACACGGGTGCACGGGGCCCTGTTTAAGGGCAAACGGGGAGAAGCGAGTGTCCTGAGGGCCAGGGTACTGTGTTGCCAGCTACCTTCAGTCTGCCCTGTCCAGTCTCTGCATGCATGTGAAGGAGGGGCACCCCAGGGCTGCACCTGCAGCTCTCAGATGAGGAGAGTGAGGCTCTGAGAGGGAGGTGTGGTGGGATGGATGCGTCCCCATCCTAATCCTTAGCATCTGTATGTCACCCTATATGGTCAAGGGGACTTTACAGATGTTACATTCAGGATCTTGAGGTGAAGATACTATCCTGGATTATTGGGGTGTGCCCCAGAGTGCTCACAAGGGCCCAAAGGCAAGGAAATGGATTCTCCCCTAGAGCCTTGAGAACAGGAGTCCCCAGCCCCCCGGCCGTGGACTTGTACCAGGCGGTGGCCTGTTAGCACCAGGCTGCACAGTGGGAGATGAGGGGCTGTTCTCCACGAAACCCGTCCCTGGTGCCAGGAAGACTGGGGATCACTGTACCAGAAAGATCCTTTTAGATTGCCAGCCTCCAGAACAGAAAGGGAATCGATGTGTGTTGTTTAAAGCCACTAAGAGAAGGGGCTCTGGCGGACTCTGAGCCGCAGGCCACGTGGCAGACCTGTGCTGTGTGTCTGGCCCCCGCACTGCCCTTCCCCAGCTGAACTGGCCTTGGCCTTCTGGTCCTTGTTTGCCAGGACGCCCACTCCCAACCCTTGCTCCTGACCTGCGTGATCTAGACAGCTGCCAAAGGGCCTCGTCAGGGAACATACAATTGAATTCCCCAGTTTCTGTGCCTCAGCAACTCATTTTAAAAAAGAACTGATGGTGGCTCAATAGTAAAGAATCTGCCTGCTGATGCAGGAGCCACGGGTTCAGTCCCTGGTCCAGGAAGATCCCATATGCCCCAGAGCAACTTGGCCCACTTGCCCCAATTATTGAGCCCACACGCCCCAGAGCCCATGCTCCTCAACAAGAGAAGCCACTGCAACGAGAAACCCATGCCCTGCAACGAAGAGCACCCCCTCCACCACTGCAACTAGAGAAAAGCCTGCATAGCAACAAAGGCCCAGCAAAGCCAACAACAGAACTGACGCGGGGTGTTCCTGGCGGTCCAGTGGTTGGGACTCTGCTCCCATCGCAGTGGGGTGGAGCATGGTTCAATCCCTGGCTGGGGAACTGAGAGCCTGCATGCTGCACGCGCAGCCAGAAAAAAAACTTCCGATGCCTCGTGAGGCTGCAGAAGGCTGGGGGCTGTGTGGAACAGTTCCTGGGAATGAGGAGGTCCTGACTTACCTTCTAAGTGCTCAGGGAAACGGGCAGGCACACAAACATCCGCTTTCGAGGGGCTCCGAAAGCAGAATGAAGTGTGGTAGGAACAAGAAGAGAAACGACCATGGGCTGGCCCTAAGTGCTGGGCTTTACCTACAGCATTCCACACAATCCTCTCAGCACCCAAACATCAGAGAGAAATAATGCTCATACTTAGGCAGGCAGGCCCCGTTCTAGAATTTTGCATACATTTACATATTTAATCCTCACAATAAGCCTATGAGGTGGGTTATCTTATCCCCATTTTATGGATGAGGAAACTGAGTCACACAGAGAGAAGATGCCACCTGCTGAGGGTCAAAGAAGCGGAGTTGAGGTGTGAACCTAGCAGGCTGGCTCCAGAGACAATGCTCTGAGCCACCTTTCCCTTGATCAGAAGGCCAAGGAGCCACTGGAGCCACTTCTAAGAATGCAGCAGAGGCCCAGCAGTCAGGGCCATGGCAGCACCCTGGGCAGGATCAGGTGATGTGGACGTGCCGCTGAAACCCAGGTCCATGTGATGGAAACCCGGTGCCTCTTCCATCACACCAGGCTGTCACCGTGACTGGGAAAGCAGGGGGTTCTGCAACAGAACAGGCAAGGAGGGCCTCCTTTGGCCAGGGGGCTTGGGGGCGGTGGAGGACAGGTGGCAACCAACAGAACTTGGCAGTAGTAAGCAGCAGCAGACTTGAGGTGAAGGTCTAGGTCTGGCGGCCTCCCAGCAGGCTATGTCTCAAGCTGGGGTCAGGGACCCCCAACGTCTGAGCGGAGACAGGCTCTCCCTGGGGCCTGCAGGCCCTTGGAAGGTGTGTGACAGGGCAGCGCTCTAACCAGCAGTGTGGCCCTGCACAATACCTCTGCCTCCCCGGGCCTCCGCCTTGCCCCCTGCAAGACCCGCGGGTCAGCCTCGGTGATCTGAGCCCCTTCTTGGCATCGAGCCTGATTTCCAGCGTTCTGCACAGATCTCCTTCCTCCTGCCTAATCCCCTCCCTTACTGGACTGGGGCGTCTCCCCAATCCAGGGCTTCGCTAACCGTTGCCAGGTGTGCAGCGGGCCCCCAGAGAACCCCCCCCCGACTCCCCCTCCCCATCAAAGAGCCCGGGTGACGCAACCTGCCTGCAACTGCCGCCTCACTTCCCAAGCCTGGCTCCTCCGCAATGAAAAAGAGTCCCCAGCAGCCCCACCCAGGCTCCCAGCCTCAGCCCAGGAGCTGAAGGGGCAGGGGGAGCGGGCAGCTGGTCCCCGAATACTTGGCCAAGCTCGGGGAGCCGGGGTCATCTGAGTCCCGGGGGGGCCATGGATCCAGATCAGGGGTGGGTGTGGGGAGAGGGTGCCAAGACCTGGGCTCCCAGGTACCACCGATGACCCGCTGCCCAGAAGTTGGGATAGGCTGGGAAGGGCTAGGAGCTCAGTGTGCTTGCTGGCGCCCACTCTGCAGAACTGAGTCAGGCTGCGTGGGCGGGGTGATTGGCACCAGGACTCAATTCTGTGGGACCCAGCTGAAGAGAGAAAGAGGTACACAGGGCAGGGACCGCAGTGTGCCCAGGGTCTTCTCAGTCAGCAAACTGCAGGCAACTGGCAGCAAGATTGCCATACTAAGTTCATTCTCAAGTTATTAACTGTCTAACCTGACCATCCTCTCAAAACCCCATAGTCCCAGTCTATGCTGCTGCTGCTAAGTCGCTTCAGTCGTGTCCCACTCTGTGCGACCCTACGGCCAGCAGCCCACCAGGCTCCTCCACCCACAGGATTCTCTAGGCAAGAATACTAGAGTGGGTTGCCATTTCCTTCTCCAAGTCCCAGTCTATGAGACAAAACCAAACAGGAACAGTTCACAGAATACTCAACCTGTACTCTTCAAAAATATCAAAGTCACAGAAGACAAGAAAAGTCTGAAAAGCCTCCACAGACCAGAGGTTGCTGAAGAGACGTGAAAACTAAGTGTAACTCGGCATCCTGAGGGGATCCTGAAACAAAGGAAGGGGTTAGGGAACAACAGGTGAAATCAGAAGATAGGGTGGGCAAGGGGGTAGGTCACAGAAACAGACTGACATTGCCTCCTGAGTTGTGACAGACACCAGTACAATACAAGATGCCCACCGGGAGCAGGGAGGCTGTGTGAGGGGTTCCTCGGGAACTCTCTGTATTGTCTTTGTAGCATAGTAGTCAATCTACATTTTTTCCCAAATAAAAAGTTTATTTAAAGAAAAATACTCTACCTAGTCCACCAGTTATAATCTAGAAGACTGGGGGATGACTGTGCCCCCACTGCCAGCAGCCTGTCCAATGGTCTCCCCTAATCCCATATGCTAGTACTCAACACTGAGGAGTGGAAGTCAGTCCTTACTTAAAAGATCTTTAGAAGCACTACTGCTGGGCACTGGAGATAAAACATATCCACCTTAATAATAACAATGAATCCCTTATGTAACACCTTACTCTATGCCAGGCACTAGTCCAAGGGCACCTGACCTGGATTAATTCATTTAATCCTCAATATCAAGAAATAGGTACTGTCGATGGCCACATACATTGGCCATCAGCATGTCTCTATTAACTCCATATTTGATTCTGGAACTATTAATGGAAAGCAAGACACATGGAAGGGAAATTGCCAGAAAGCTAGTTAAGTGGGGTGTAGTCAGGGGTTGAATCCAACAACTTGGCTCCAGAGTCTGTGCTCTTAACCATTACTCTGTTGCCTCAGTAAAAAACATAGCTCCTATAGGGCTAGAGCTCAAATACTGGCAGAGTGGATGAAGTAAAGGCAATGTGGTCAGATCCCAAGGACTTCCGGTATGCAAGAGTAGCCTGTATTAGGGATGCAATATACAATAAACCTAATTAATACCACCATATGTTGCGTATGAAAGCTGTTACAAGAGTAAATCCTAAGAGTTCTCATCACAAGGAAAACAGGATGCATTTTTTTCTATTTCTTCAGTTTTGTATCTGTAGGAGATAATGTTCACTACACTTACTAATCAATTCATGAGGTATGTTCAATCAAATCACTACGCTGTATGCCTTAAGCTTACCCAGTGCTACATGCCAATCATATTCCAATAAATCTGGAAGAAAAAAAAAAAGAGCATCTGAACTTAGAGGAAGAAAAAAAAGCCTGTCTTCATTCTCAGATAACTCTCAAGATCAAGGTCCCCTGTCTTCTCTGGATCTTGACTCAGTCTCATAAGCACCAGGAAAAGCTCAACTCCAGGTGTAATGTCCTGTTGTGGATGAATGGAGGTGGGCAAAGGAGGGGTTTCTGCAGCACAGGAAAGACCCACAACCACTTGGGCTGGGAGGGTCCAGCGCACCGGGAGGGGATGGCTAGGAAGTCCCATCTCTTTGAGCAATGCATTACAGATCTTCCTATTTCTGGCAGACCTGCACGACTGATGGTGGGGTGGGGGGAGCTGAAGTAGAGGACAGGGTGAAAGGGAGCTTAGGTGGGGGGTATGGACAAAAGAAGGAACCAACTGGCCTGAAAGGAATGCTGAGAATAAGCGTGGAGGCCAGGTGGGCAGGAGACAGNGAACTGAATCACTTTGCTGTGCACCTGAGACTAACACACTGTAAATCAACTGTTCTGCATTTTTTTAAAAAGTCCATAATGTACAATTTACGGTTTTAACCATCTTAAAGTGTGTAATTGAGTGGCATTTGGCACATTCATAATGCGGCACAATCATCACTGCTATCTCACTCCAGAACTTTTTCATCCCTTCCCCCACCCCCAAACAGGAACCCAAAACCGGTTAAACAGTCAGTCACCCCCCAAATCGCTCTCCCTCAGCTCCAGGACACCACTAATCTGCTTCCTGCCCCTGTGACTTTGCCCAGTTTGAACACTTCATATAAAGGGAATCATGTGATATTTATGTGCAAGAGCAGAGCCCTCAAAGGCCTCCAGGTTCCTAATCTTTGGAAACCTGTGGATGGTAATTTCTGTGGCAGAAAGGACCCTGCTGATGTGGTTAAGCTAAGCATTTTGAGATGGAGCAATTATCGAGGATTCCCTGAGTCGGCCCTAAATGTAACCACAAGGATTTTCCTAAGAGGGAGGCGGAGGGAGATTTGAGCACAGAAGAGAAGGACGTGTGATGGAAAAGCAGATGAAAGCGGAGTCAGGCAGAGAAAGCTACGCCATTGGCTTTGCAGATGGCGGAAGGGGCCAAGAGGCAGGAAGATGGGTTCTCCCCTGGAGCCTCTCAAGGGAGCAGGGCTTCAATTTCAACTTAAAAGAACACAAATACATTGTCTTATGGTTCTGGAGTCCAAAGGGAGTCTCAGGGGGATAAAATCAAGGTGTCAGCAGCGGTTGTTTCTCCCAGAGGACCTTAAGGTGAATCACCTCCTTGCTTTTTGCAGGTTTGGGTGGTGGTGTCCCTTGTTGTTCAGTCGCTCAGTCATGTCTGACTCTTCTGCGACCCCCTGGACAGCAGCCCCCAGGCCCCTCGGTCCATGGTATTTCCCAGGGAGCCACCAGGGAAGCCCTGAAGGTATCACTACAATCTCTGGTATTGCCATCTACTTCTTTCCCCTTACTGTGGTCTGAGCTCCCTCTGCCTCTCTCTCAACCTGTGATCACAGTGAGGGTCCACCTGGGGCATCTCTCCAACCCCAAATCCTGAACGTGATCACAGCTGCAAAGGCCTTTTGTCCAGCAAGGTAACATAGTCACAGGTTCCAGGGATTAAGACCAGGATGTCTCTGGGGGCTGCTATTCAGCCGGTCACAGACACTGTCTTTTAGAATCCTCCACCTGGGATGGGACTTAAGAAGTGGCCAACTCGGACAGCATTTATACTTTTCAGGCAAAGAAACAATAAATCTGTGAGGAGGTGACAGGATAAAGAGGCTTTGGGGGCCCAATTAGTGAGAATCTAAAGAGAATTTAGTCTTGTGACAGGAAATCAAGGCAGCAACCCAAGGTTTCCCAAGGTTTGTTTGGGCTTTCCTGGTGGCTCAGATGGTCAAGAATAAGCCTGCAATGTGGGAGGCCTGGGTTTGATCCCTGGGTTGGGAAGAGTCCCTGGAGGAGGGCATGGCAACACACTCCAGTATTCTTGCCTGAAGAATCCCCATGGACAGAGGAGCCTGGAGGGTACAGTCCACGGAGTCACAAAGAGTCGGACATGTCTGTGACTAAGCACAGGGAGGTTTGTTTACTCAGGCTTCTAGGCTTGATTCCCTATGTCTGCTGATAAGGGTGTCCTCCTTCCAGGTGTGGAGAGGATACCTTTCACAGGAGAGATTTATTTCCTGCTTTCAGGGAGAAAGAAAGGGGAGTCAGAGTGTCTTATGTTCGCCATTTTTTTCTTCTTTTTTAGAAAACATTTGTTTTTGTCTGCATCAGGTCTCAGTTGCACGGGCTTCTCTCTAGTTGACGCTTGTGAGTTTAGTTTCCCCGTGGCATGTGGAATCTTAGTTCCCCGTCCAGGGATCGAACCCACATCCCCTGCACTGGAAGGTGGATTCTTAACCCCTGGACCACCAGGGAAGTCCTGAAGCATATTTTGAGATGGCCTGTCCTGGGCCCCAAACACTCTTGCAGACACATGCAAGAGCTTACATACACACACATCTGGGGTACAGTCTTCACCCTACAATTTCTCCCGAGACGGGTGGTACCCTATATTCAGGCAGCCGAACGTAGTTTTCAGGCCAAGGAGACCCAGAGGCAATGACATCTCTCGCAGCAGAGAAAGAATAGAGTTCCTGACCTGGAGTGACACCTGGGTCCTGAGCACCCACTAAGTGCCCGAGTCCTGTGGCCCTGGGTCTCCCTGGAATCCTGCCAGCGGCTGATTTCCCCGCTCCCCGTCTTTCTGGCCATCTATTGGACAAGCAATGAACAGTCTACTTGATTTGAAAGAAGGGAAGTATTTTGGGCTCATTTTGCAACTCAGCAGAAATTGGAAAACTGACTCAAAACAAGACAAAGCAGAGACAGAGGTCCTGGTGCTCCTTCTCCTGAGAGCCTGTCCCCCAAGGGCTGCTCTCCACGGCCCCCAGCCCGGGGTGCAGATGACACTGTAGCAAGGGCAAGAGGAGGGACATGCCGCAGCTTGGTACGAACAGGGGCCATTCAAATAAAAGTGATGTCGCCTCCTGTTTGAGAGACCAAGCAATAGGGAAGTAAAGTGAGGAACTAGCCAGAGATGAAAAGGAACTGAGCATTTGTGCGTTTTCAGGCTGCATTTCCCGTTTCCTTCTAGTATCTGTAATAAACTCAGCAGTTTTCCTGGTCAGCAACTCTCCATTCTACACAAGCTCTGGGCTCTGTGAGAGCTGATGATTGTGGGGCAGTGGCTGGGGGGTGGGGGGCGGCGGGTGGCACCCAAGAACGTGAGTCCTGGTCCCCAGGTTGGACAGACCTTCATAGGTGGGCACCGTTGCCCCCACTTAGGGAAACCATGGCTTTCTGCATCACAGTCTGAGGAGGGAAACAGACTGTTCTGGGGATCCCCCCAAACCACTCTGAAGTTTGATGAGTCATTGGAAGAAGGACTTAAAGAATTCAGAGAAATTGTTATACTGATGGTTTGTTACAACAGAAGGATACACACTAAAAATCTACATACCTGGGAATCCCCTAGTGGGCCAGTGTTTAGGACTTTGCACTTTCACTGCCTGGGCTCCGATTTTGATTCCTGGCGGAGGAACTAAGATCGTGCAAGCCATGTGGTGCAGCCAAAGGGAAAAATGGAATGCTGTTGTAGTTGTTCAGTCACTAAGTCCTGTCTGACTCTTTTTATGACCCTCATGGATTGTAGCCGGCCAGACTCCTCTGTTCATGGGATTTCCCAGGAAAGAGTACTGAAGTGGATTGCCATTTCCTTCTCCAGGGGATCTTCCCAACCCAGGGATAGAAGCCAGACCACCTGCACTGGCAGGTGGATTCTTTACCACTGAGCCACCTGGGAAGTCCATAGAATAGAAGAGAATAGAAAATAGAATAGAATAGAATCCGCAAAGGAAAAATTGCCCAAGGCAGTACAGGGGGGAGACCAGGCACATGCTTCCGGTGGCCTCTTCCACTGTGGACAGTGCTTAATTTTCCCAGGGCTATGGACTGAATTGTGTCCCCTCCAGTTCATATGTTGAAGCCCTAACCCCCACACATGACTGTAGTTGGAGAGGAAGACAAGGGAGCAAGGTTATTGAAGTCATAAGGGTGGGATCCTTATACAATAGGATTAGTGTCCTTATAGGAAGAGACACAGACAGGAGCATTCTCTCTCTGTGTCTCTTCCTCTCTCTGTCTCTGCCACATGAGGGGACAGTGAGGAGGCAGTCATCTCCCAGCCAGGAAGCANGCAAGGTTATTGAAGTCTAAGGGTGAGATCCTTATACAATAGGATTAGTGTCCTTATAGGAAGAGACACAGACAGGAGCATTCTCTCTCTGTGTCTCTTCCTCTCTCTGTCTCTGCCACATGAGGGGACAGTGAGGAGGCAGTCATCTCCCAGCCAGGAAGCAGGCCCTTGCCAGGCAGACATCATGATCTTGATCTTGGACTTCTGGCCTGCAGAACTGTTTGTTTGTTTTTCACATTTATGTTGTATAAGCTGCCCAGAGTGTGGTATGTTGTGCTGTTCTTAGTCAGTCAGTCGTGTCTGACTCTTTGCGACCCCATGGACTGCAGCCCACCAGACTCCTCTGTCCATGGGGATCCTCCAGGCAAGAATACTGGAGTGGGTTGCCATGCCCTCTTCCAGGGGATCTTTCCAATCCAGGGATCAAACCCAGGTCTCCTGCATTGCAGGCAGATTCTTTACTGTCTGAGCCACCAGGGAAGCCCAAGAATACTGGCATGGGTAGCTTATCCCTTCCCCAGGGGATCTTCCCGACCCAGAAATTGAACCAGGGTCTCCTGCGTTGCAGGTGGATTCTCTACCAGCTGAGTGTTAGGGCAACTCGAAGCTGGCCAATCCACCCAGCGGTGACGTGTGACAACACAGATGGAGCATAGACCTTGGAGTCCAGTGTTTTTACTGGGGGCCAGTTATAGGTTTGTGTCCCCCCCCACCCCACCCCCCACAACAAAAGATGTTCAAGTCCCAGCTCCCAGTCCCTGTGAATGGGACCTTATTTGGAAACAAGGTCTTGGCATGTGATCAAGTTAGGTGAAGTCATGGAAGGGGGGCCCTAATCCAATATGAGGGCTTCCCAGGTGCGCTAGTGGTAAAGAACTCACCTGCCAATGCAGGAGACGTAAGAGATTCCGATTTGCTCCCTGGGTCGGGGAGATCCCCTGGAGGAGGGCATGGCAACTCACGCTAATATTCTTCCCCTGGAGAATCCCCATAGACAGAGGGGCCTGTCAGGCTACAGTCCATAGGGTTGCAAAGAATCAGACACAACTGAAGTGACCTAACATGCATGCATGCAATCCAATATGATTGGTAGGTATTCTTCTTCTTATTTTTAAAAGGAAATGTGGATAACGAGACACGCATGCCAAGGACTTAGCATTCCCTCCCAGTTGCTGGGCAAAGCCCACACCTCTCTGTGGATGAGGTTAATTTTTTTTTTTTCTGGCTGTCTTAGTTCCCAGAACAGGGATTAAACCCGAACCCCCTGCAGTGGAAGCATGGAGTCTTAACCTCTGGACTGCCAGGGAAATCCTGAGGTTAATTCTTGACTACATGCATTGCCAGTCACTTGGGGACCTGGGTTGGAGCTGGCCAGCAGAGTGGCCCCAGATACGCGTCCTTCGTTGCTATTTTGTTCTGACCTTCAGGAGAAGGTTGGACGCTCATCAACTCAGCCTCTGGGCAGTGCTGACCACAAGGCAGCAGTCTGGAAGCTTCTCACCGGAGATGCCTAAATCTTCTGCAGGCCCCTGAGCAAAATGAAAATGTGCGGCCCCTTTGAAAAAAAAAAAAGTAGGAAAAACCTTTTTCCTTTTCAACATTAAAAAAAAATTGATGTGAGATTCCCCTGGAAGTCCAGTGGTTAAGACACAGAGCTTCCACTGCAGGGGGCACAGGGTCAATGCCTGGTCAGGGAACTAAGATCCCACAAGCCATGCAGTGCAGCCAAATTAAAAAAAAAAAAAAAAAAGTTGTAAAATACCCATCACGTGAAATTTACCATTTTCACCATTTTAAAGTATACAATTCTGTGACACAAAGTACATTCATGATGGTGTGCCACCTTCTCCACCATCCGGTCCCAGAACTTTTACTTCTCTCCCAAAAGAAGACCTCATACCCATGAGCAGTCACACCCACAGCCCCAGGCAACCAGTAGTCTACTTTAAAATATAGGCCCCTTCCGAGTATGCGGCCCTGTCCAAATATATATGTTATAATAAATAATAATAATGAATTATAATGTATATATATTAATGTATTTATCTGGCTGAGCCAGCTCTTAGTTCTTTGATCTTCATTGCGGCATGCCAACTCTTAACTGCAACAAGTGGGATCTAGTTCTCCGACCAGACTATGGATTGAACTCCCTGCATTGGGAGCCCAGAGCCTTAGCCATCGGACCACCTCAGAAGTCCCTCTTCACAGTGTTTTTAATTTACTAGCTAATGTTCCAGAGAAGGCAGTGGCACCCCACTCCAGTACTCTTGCCTGGAAAATCCCATGGACGGAGGAGCCTGGTGGGCTGCAGTCCATGGGGTCGCTAGAGTCAGACATGACTGAGCGACTTCACTTTCACTTCTCAGTTTCATGCATTGGAGAAGGAAATGGCAACCCACTCCAGTGTTCTTGCCTGGAGAATCCCAGGGGCGGGGGAGCCTGGTGGGCTGCCGTCTATGGGGTCGCACAGAGTCGGA
>SJYA01002418.1:1002373-1027167 GCA_006410615.1 Neotragus moschatus
AAAAAAAAAAAAGTAGGAAAAACCTTTTTCCTTTTCAACATTAAAAAAAAATTGATGTGGGATTCCCCTGGAAGTCCAGTGGTTAAGACACAGAGCTTCCAATGCAGGGGGCACAGGGTCAATGCCTGGTCAGGGAACTAAGATCCCACAAGCCATGCAGTGCAGCCAAATTAAAAAAAAAAAAAAAAAAGTTGTAAAATACCCATCACGTGAAATTTACCATTTTCACCATTTTAAAGTATACAATTCTGTGACACAAAGTACATTCATGATGGTGTGCCACCTTCTCCACCATCCGGTCCCAGAACTTTTACTTCTCTCCCAAAAGAAGACCTCATACCCATGAGCAGTCACACCCACAGCCCCAGGCAACCAGTAGTCTACTTTAAAATATAGGCCCCTTCCGAGTATGCGGCCCTGTCCAAATATATATGTTATAATAAATAATAATAATGAATTATAATGTATATATATTAATGTATTTATCTGGCTGAGCCAGCTCTTCGTTCTTTGATCTTCATTGCGGCATGCCAACTCTTAACTGCAACAAGTGGGATCTAGTTCCCCGACCAGACTATGGATTGAACTCCCTGCATTGGGAGCCCAGAGCCTTAGCCATCGGACCACCTCAGAAGTCCCTCTTCACAGTGTTTTTAATTTACTAGCTAATGTTCCAGAGAAGGCAGTGGCACCCCACTCCAGTACTCTTGCCTGGAAAATCCCATGGACGGAGGAGCCTGGTGGGCTGCAGTCCATGGGGTCGCTAGAGTCAGACATGACTGAGCGACTTCACTTTCACTTCTCAGTTTCATGCATTGGAGAAGGAAATGGCAACCCACTCCAGTGTTCTTGCCTGGAGAATCCCAGGGGCGGGGGAACCTGGTGGGCTGCCGTCTATGGGGTCGCACAGAGTCGGACACGACTGAAGTGACGTAGCAGCAGCAGCAGCAGCAGCAGCTAATGTTCAGTTCCTCGGGTTTGACTGGGAGTTGGGCGGGTGGGTGAGCAGTGTAGACTCTCACAGGCACTCAACACAGCATAGCATGTTCCAGACTCTCTCTATGCCCGAGGGAGTAGGGGGATGGAGGTGGGAAGGGGGCTGAGAACCTGTCTCTTGATCTAGGCTGTCCCTGGATCAATCTGGTGTGATCCAAGCTTCTAGTTCCCCAGGTGCGTGCTCCTTATCCCATGAGATTTCACTCACAGAACACAAAGTCCAAGATCAAAATTATTAGCAATTTCAAGATGACCCCCCTTGGAACATCAAACCTCAGTCGGGAAGCCCTTCAGAGCATGGGGCCCTGTGTAAATAGTTCACTTCCTACTGTGGAGCTGGAGGCCTTCTGTGGACACAGACATGTCCCCAGGACAGGCGGGGAGGTTGTGTCCTTTGGGGATCCTGGGTTTGGGGTCGCACAAACAGTGAGGCAGGATTTGTGAGATCTTGCCTTCCTCTGCCCTCAGCTCCTTCCTGGAGTCATTTGCCTAGCAAATGAATGAATGACTGCATCCCTGTGCCTCTGGAGCCCCTCCCTACCCATTTCCCTTGAGAGCCCCACTGGCCCGAGGCTCACCCAGGGTGGCTGCGTCCTGAATTAGAGCTGCCCGGCAACGTCCAAGCATGAAAGGAGAAGTCNCCTGGAGTCATTTGCCTAGCAAATGAATGAATGACTGCATCCCTGTGCCTCTGGAGCCCCTCCCTACCCATTTCCCTTGAGAGCCCCACTGGCCCGAGGCTCACCCAGGGTGGCTGCGTCCTGAATTAGAGCTGCCCGGCAACGTCCAAGCACGAAAGGAGAAGTCAGAAGAGACGTTTATCAGACATCAGCAGCTCTGAGCTTCTTCTTTTGCTCATTGTGGATGGTCAGTCACTCTCCCTTTCCTGTTGGAGGTTCCTTCACGGACAGACAGGCAGGTCCAGAAACTGGACTGCCCTGGGAACTCCTGGCCCCTCGGACATGGAGAGGCTGCTGCTGCTGCCCCTGCTGTGGGCGGGTAAGTGGGTCGTGGGGAGGGCGGGTCCCGGGCTGGGGCTAGGGCTGCAGCTGAACCTCTGTGTTCCCCCAGGGTCCCTGGAGAAGGAATCACTATACCAGCTGCAAGTGCGGGGACCAGTGACAGTGCAGGAGGGTCTGTGCGTCTCCGTGCCTTGTAACGTCTCCTACCCGCCACTTGTCTGGGCCAAGTCCACACACATTTACGGGGCATGGTTCCGGAAAGGGGACAGACTCCAAGAGGACATCCTCGTGGCCACAGACGACTCAGCCCGGGGTGGAAAGAAGAAGAGAAATATCCCATTCCACCTCCTTGGGGATCCCAGGGCCAACAACTGCTCCCTGGGCATCGCAGAGGCCCGCAAGAGGGACAGTGGAAACTATTATTTTCAGCTGAAAGGAGAAGCTGCAGCACACAGATACAAGAATAACCAGCTCACTGTGAACGTGATCAGTACGGAAGGGTCCCCAGGAGCCGAGGTCAGGGAGGGTGGGAAGGATGGACCCTGCCCCTCCATCTCTGAGGGTGGTGGGGAACAGTGGCCCACAGTCAGGTCAGGGTGGGCACACACAGGGGTCCCCCTCAGGGTCTGGCCTCTCCATCTCTCCTCTCCAGCGCTAACATGGACACCCGATGTCCACATCGAGGAGCCCCTGGAGTCCGGTTCCAGCAGCCACCTCAAATGCTCCCTGCCTGAGGCCTGTGACTGGGCCACACCCCCCACCATCTCCTGGACCGGGGCTGCCCTCAGACCCCGGGGATTGGACTCCAAGGAGGCCTATAACTCCTCGGAGATCCTGCTCACCCCCCGCCCGCAGGATCATGGCACGAGCCTCACCTGCCGGGTGACCTTCCGCAGGGCTTCTGTGAGCGCGGAGAGGACTGTCACGCTCAATGTATCCTGTGAGCACTGGGCCAGGCCCGCAGGGTGCCTGTGGGGCTGGGAATGGGCACTGGTGACCCCAGGCCAGGGGCTTGTGGGGCCCCTGTTCTGCTTTGCTTCTGGTTCTGTGCCTCCGGGAAGTGTGGGGGGCCCTGGGAAGGGGGCTGGGGCAGGGGCAGCTCTGAATCCCTTCCTCACCGCGGCATCTCTGCCCCCCAGATCCTCCCCAGAAGCTGACCATCAGTGTCTCCGGAGGAATTGGCACAGGTAGGAAGGGAGGGCCGTTGGAGCAAGGCAGGGATCACAGAAGGGAGAGCTGCCCCCCGCCCCCACTCCCCATTCATTCCAGATACACCTAGATGAACCTCAGAAACATCACCTTGAGGGGAAGAAGCTGGATGGTCACACGCCACGTCCGGAAGACGCAAATCTATAGAGGCAGTTATGGTCGCATAGGGCTGGGGTAATGGAAGGATTAGGGGAGATGACTGAGGGGTGCGGAGTGTTTTGGAGGGGGTCATGAATATGTTCTAAAATTGACTGTGGTGATGGTTATCCGAGTGACTTTCAAGTGGTATGTAAATGGAGTTGTATGGTTTGTAACTTATATCTCTATAAAGCTGCTTAAAAAGCTACTTGTGGGATCTCTTGGCAACTTGAAAAAGATAAACAGGATAGAGAAATAGAGACAGGGCTTCAGAGTCTGGGCTCAGCTCTCTGTGCCCCTCTATGTCTCTGTCTCTCTCTGTCTCTCTGTGTGTGTCTCTCTCCAGAGCTGAAACACTTGGGGAACGGCTCATCTCTTCCTGTTCTGGAAGGAGACTCTCTGCGCCTGGTCTGCCACACCGACAGCAACCCCCCGGCCACACTGAGCTGGTCCCAGGGGAGCCGGACCCTGAGCCTCTCACATCCTTCAAGCCCTGGGGTCCTGTACCTGCCCCGAGTGGAGTGGGGCCACGAAGGCGAACTCACCTGCCGAGCTCAGCACCCTCGGGGCTCCCTGTGGATCTCTGTGCATCTCTCTGTGCAGAGTGAGGGGTGGGGCAGGGAGGGGAGGAAACCCCCCNATAGTCTTAAATTCCAGACAAGAGTTTGGGTGGGTCCCAGCCCTTGACAGCCCTTGACAGTCCAGTGGAGAGATATAACAAGGCATGAAGGTGCCTAGAAGGACGGCCACTGAAGTCAGCCTCACTTGGTAGCGAAGGACAAAGCGGACAGCGGGGTTTGGTTTTCTTTCACTTCCTGAAATCACATGATTTAAACACTTCACATAAGCATTCGACAAACACTGTGAGCTGACTGTGTTGGACCCTCTGCCACCTGGTGCTAGGAGCACATGCACCATCCCGTCCCTGGGGGACTTAGCGTAATGGGAGGATGCGGGCAGGGACTTGGATGGCCATGGTTTCAAGGGGTTTTGGCGAGAGAGGCCAAGACCTCCTCAAGGCATCTCCTCCAAGTGCGCTCTTCTCTCCCCATGCACTTGCCCGGGATAATCTCACTCCTGTCCCTGGGCTTCAACTGACAACTTCCGAAACACCGCTGACATTTGGGTCTCTGTCTAGCCCTCACTGGTGTGCTGCAGAGATGGATAGTCAATGGTTTACGACTGCATATCAGCAGCCCCTCCTGGATGGCGTCGGGGCCCCTCTCGCCTTCTGAGTCCATACAGATCCTGAACGTGACCCTGGGGACCTGCAGGGCTTCCTGGCAGTCCACTGCTCACTGGCGTCAGTGCTGCCCCACAGCACCTGACACGCAGGGATGCTGTCTGTGGTTCTGACCCCTACCATGGCTCCCTGCCTTAGCGTGACTCCTGCGTTTGGCCACCTGCTGCGCATGGCTGTGATGACCGGGAGCTGCCCTTGTCTGAGAAGCATGTCTCCACGCCTCTGAACCCCTTCTCTGGCCTCTTACCGCATCCCTTGTGCAGGTCCACGCTGATGAACTCAAGGTCCCCCTCATGTGGGCTCCTGCTGCCTTCGGTGTAGGCCNGCTCCTCTGCCCTTGGCTGCCCTTCTCTACCCTGATGCCCGGTAAGTGGCCGCTCTCCCTTCTGGACACGGCTTGAGGGCCCGCTCCCTGGAAGCTCCCCCTGGACGCTCCCAGGCAGAGGAACTGGGTCCCTCCCGAGTGCCTGCACACAGGTCCACGGATGCCTTACAGCAACTGTCATATGTGTACGAGAAGGACCAGGTCTGACGCGTGTCTCTCGGGATACATGAGGTAAGTGACTGAGCAACAGACTGATGGCATAAGAAGGCTGTGCCAGCCTCAGGATCACAACTGTGTGAGCACTTCCGCCACACAGGCTTTCACCGCCGGAATCCGTGGGACCTCTCTGCCCAGCTGCAGGCTTAAGAGCAGAGACCGACTCCAGGTGGAGTCTGTGCTTTCCTAGCTGGGGGCCTTGCGTGCCAGAAAGCCTTGGGGAGTCAGACTGCCTCGCACCTTTGTTATTCACTCGTTCTGTCATGAACTACAATTTACAGAAAAAAATGAATACATATTTGCTGAGTGAATGGAGAAAAAGCCACATACACCAGTGACATCTGAGAGGACAGCTGAAAAGTGAAAGTGTTAGTTGCCCAATCGTGTCTGACTCTTTGAGACGCCATGGACTATGCCCGACAGGCTCCTCTGTCCACGGGATTCACCAGGCAAGAACATTGGAGTGGGTTGCCATGCCCTCCTCCAGGGGATCTTCTTGACCCAGGGATCGAACTCAAGTCTCCTGAGTTCCAGGTGGATTCTTTCCCATCTGAGCCAGCAGGGAAGGAAATGTGCACATGGCAACATGCACCGTGTGGGCCCTTAGGTCAGCTGACAGGCTGGGCTGGGGGGTCTAGAATGAGTCCCACATCACCGCTGACACTTCCCTGAGGAGCATCTGCATGTTCCCGGCCCTCCCTCTGGGGCTGTGGTTGGGCTCTGGGGCTCCGGTGCTCTGGAAGGAACTGTTACTTATTCTCTCAGGGTCTCCTCGTGATAGCAGCTCAGTCTCATCGCAAACACAGCAGAGTGCATCAAGGAGCAGTTCACAGACTTCAGCTACACTAAACACGTCAGCGACTTGGCTGTGTCCTCCGACGACCTGTGTCGCTATTCCTGAGACCCGTTGTTTTCACCTGGCTTCACTGCAGAAAACACAAAATTACTGGAAAACTAGAAAATAAGTGCAAAAAGACAAGAAAACAGGGCAACGGGCTTGTGTTACGGCAGGTACTGAGGCTGCCTTCTGATGCAGAGGTTGCCTGCAGAAGCCTGGTTGCTGAGGGCTGCTCTCTCTGTCTCTCTCCCCCTTCTGAAGAGATGTTAGGGTGTATTAGCACCCAGGTGGGACCTCCTCACTCACCTTCTAGAGTCGCTTCACCTGTCACCATTACCACGAGACCTGCCCTGGCCTTTAAATCTAAAAGAGTGGGCATGGCCACACCCTGCCAGGGCCACCGGTGGATGCCCAGGGCTCTGAGCTGACTGCCTCGCCTCTGACCTCTGACCTGCTTTGTGTTTCACTATCTGTATGTTGCCTCTCCCATTAGAATGTGAGCTCCTTGAGGGCAGGGGTGTCTGTCTTAGCTATTCTGTATCCCCAGGCCCTAGAAGAGCCTAGTGCAGGGAAGTGATCAGTGAGTATCTGGTGACTGGAGGGTGGCTGCATCCAAACGCCACTGATCCGCTTCGATGAGCCTCTCACACTTGGGAGGTACCAGCTTCCAGGTGAAACGGCCTCCTCTGGAGTCAAAGGGCCTGGGAGCGCCTCTCATCAGCGGTGTGACCCAGGCCGATCACCTAAGATTTCCGTGCTTCAGACTGGGAGAGCACTTGCTTCAGAGTTGACACAGGGAAGTGGTGGGCGCTCTGCCCGGGGCAGAAAAACATACAGCAATGTTAGCCGTGAACAGGTCATTACGGGCAGGCCAATGTGACAGGTGTCCCTTCCTCGGACGTGAACAAGCAGGAGACCCGATGCGGTGGGGTTGAGGGAAGGGCTCCCTGGGGAGTGACGACTAAGCTGAAACATGACGGAGGATGAGATCTGGGGTGGGGCACCACCGATGCCAGTGGAACACACACATACGGGTGAGTGTTCAATCGGCATAAATCAGACACAACGTGTTTTTCAAGGACACAGCTACATCTAAAATTACTTGAGGAGAAGCACTAAGCTTCTTTAGCAATGTAAAAAGTTAAAGAAATAAAGCATTAAGTGAAAGAAGGAGAATGAGATTTAGAGTACAAGACCATTTATGCAAGTCAAACGCACTCATCACATTTAAGAGAAAAAAAAAACTGTCGTTTAAGGACACAGATGTGCCTATACCTTATTTAAAAGCAATAGTCAGAAGCAATAAACTCGACGCACATGTAACTGGGGTTAAACTGGAAGTGTTGAGTGAAGAAAGCCAGAAACAGGTGAGATTTGAAGCAGAGTAACATTTATGCAAGTCAGATACAGTGCCACGACCGTCATGCAATTTTAAGGGTACAGTACATTTGAGCAAGCAAATCAGTAGGACATGTATGTATTCAGTATGTACGAGTGGGTATCCGTGGTTGAGCAAAGGAAGATGGGATAATAAAGGGGACAAAATGAGAGACTCAACACGAACCATCGACACAGCATGCTCGGAACTGAAAGACACACAGACTTGATGCTGTTCACTGGAGAGCTTTCTCTCTTTCCACTCTCCCAGGGCTTCTGCAGACAGCTCCTGAGACACTGCTGAAGTCTGAGTCTCCGTCTGAACTTCAAGTTTGCACGTCAGATGTGATACCCACCATCTCCTGAATGGCTCCTCTTGGGGTAGCTCTCCTGCCCCAAGCCTACACCAGAGCTTGAATCCCAAGCTCTGGACCTGCAGAGCTGTCCTGAGTCTAGCTGTTCACTGTCCACACACTCAGCAGGACCTCCCTTTACAGCCAACAGCCCCTCTGTCCTTGGTGCTGAACCGTGCACCCACCCGCACCCCCTGTACCCCCACTGCCCTCTGTCCTTGGTGCTGAAACGCATCACCCAAACACTTCTGGTTTTATCCCACTGTCATTGGTGCTGAACATCTAAACCAGAACTAGCAAGATCTTCACACGCAGAAGAGAGGGAGGTGTGGACACCAGAGGCCAGTGTTGCCAGATGCTGAGGCAAAGCCCAGGCCTAACTGCTCAGGTTGCCCGTGTCCCTGTGGGAGTGAATGAATCATGGTGTCCTGCACACCGTGAGCATTTTCTACAAGCCAGGCTCTGCTGAGTGCTGTGCACCCAGCTCCCTCAAATCCTTCCACCCTGAGGTGGGCGCTAATAGGATCCCTGACACTCGAGGACACTGATGCTTGTGGAGGTTAGGCTGCCCACCCAACAGCCTGCAGTGCTGGGGCCAGAGTCTGACCCCAGGCAGTGTGGCTCCAGAGCCCACGGTCTGGCCTGCTGGAATGAACGAAGAACACGTGCCTGAGAACTGCAGAGGCCAGAGGCTGCCTCCCCCTTTTCTGTCCCCTCTTGGGTTCTGAGCTTCTGCCCCACCTGCAGGGATGCTGGGCCAGCACTGGGCTCTGCTGACCCCTAGACTCACTTCTGTTTCAGCTTCATGATCTCCTCGGTGTTGGGAAGGCAGTTTGTCCACGGCAGGGTCCCATAGAGCCACTTCAGCAAACAGTAGCCCAGGGTCTGGAGGTCACTGCGGCGGGAGGGCCCTGGGGAGGGAGGGAAGGAACGTGGCCACTCAGACAGACGTTCTGACACGCCCACCCTCATCGCTTCTCTCTCTCACCAGCTCAAGCATGTGCTCACACACGCAACCATCCAAATACACTGCCTCTCAACTGTTCATCCACTTTTCACTTGTCTACTCTCACTCTTTCATGAGACAATTACTCATTCACTTCCTTGGTCATCTCTTCATCCCTGGTTTCACTAGCTCACTCCCTCACCTACTTGACCTTCACTCATGAACCTATTTGTTCCATGAATACTCAGAGCCTTGGGTGACAAGCCCCTTCCCACATTCCTTTTTAGTATTTACTTATTTAGCCGCACTGGGTTTAACTGTGGCACGTGGGATCTTCGATCTTCATTGCCGCATGTGAACTCTTTAGTTGCAGCATCTGGGATCTAGTTCCTTGACCAGGGATGGAACCTGGGGCCCCTGCATTGGGAACATAGAGTCTTTGCTGCTAGACAACAAGGGAAGGCCTCCTTCCCATAGTCTTAAATTCCAGACAAGAGTTTGGGTGGGTCCCAGCCCTTGACAGCCCTTGACAGTCCAGTGGAGAGATATAACAAGGCATGAAGGTGCCTAGAAGGACGGCCACTGAAGTCAGCCTCACTTGGTAGCGAAGGACAAAGCAGACAGCGGGGTTTGGTTTTCTTTCACTTCCTGAATCACATGATTTAAACACTTCACATAAGCACTTGACAAACACTGTGAGCTGACTGTGTTGGACCCTCTGCCACCTGATGCTAGGAGCACATGCACCATCCCGTCCCTGGGGGACTTAGAGTAATGGGAGGATGCGGGCAGGGACTTGGATTTCCATGGTTTCAAGGGATTTTGGCGAGAGAGGCCAAGACCTCCTCAAGGCATCTCCTCCAAGTGCGCTCTTCTCTCCCCATGCACTTGCCCAGGATAATCTCACTCCTGTCCCTGGGCTTCAACTGACAACTTCCGAAACACCGCTGACATTTGGGTCTCTGTCTAGGCCTCACTGGTGTGCTGCAGAGATGGATAGTCAATGGTTTACGACTGCACATCAGCAGCCCCTCCTGGATGGTGTCGGGGCCCCTCGCCTTCTGAGTCCACACAGGTCCTGAACGTGACCCTGGGGACCTGCAGGGCTTCCTGGCAGTCCACTGCTCTCTGGCGTCAGTGCTGCCCCACAGNGCCTCACTGGTGTGCTGCAGAGATGGATAGTCAATGGTTTACGACTGCACATCAGCAGCCCCTCCTGGATGGTGTCGGGGCCCCTCGCCTTCTGAGTCCACACAGGTCCTGAACGTGACCCTGGGGACCTGCAGGGCTTCCTGGCAGTCCACTGCTCTCTG
Organism: Neotragus moschatus; assembly: GCA_006410615.1. Taxonomy (NCBI): domain Eukaryota; kingdom Metazoa; phylum Chordata; class Mammalia; order Artiodactyla; family Bovidae; genus Neotragus; species Neotragus moschatus. Next base: position 1,012,290 of record SJYA01002418.1, read on the forward strand.
GCGTCAGTGCTGCCCCACAGCGCCTGACGCGCAGGGATGCTGTCTGTGGTTCTGACCCCTACCATGGCTCCCCGCCTTAGCATGACTCCTGCGTTTGGCCACCTGCTGCACATGGCTGTGACGACCGGGAGCTGCCCTTGTCTGAGAAGCATGTATCCACGCCTCTGAACCCCTTCTCTGGCCTCTTACCGCATCCCTTGTGCAGGTCCATGCTGATGAACTCAAGGTCCCCCTCATGTGGGCTCCTGCTGCCTTCAGTGTAGCCCACGTGTCTGCCACCTGGCGAATAGCGGAAGGTGAAGCCGTAGCCTGCCAGGGTCACCTGTGTGCACGTNGACCGGGAGCTGCCCTTGTCTGAGAAGCATGTATCCACGCCTCTGAACCCCTTCTCTGGCCTCTTACCGCATCCCTTGTGCAGGTCCATGCTGATGAACTCAAGGTCCCCCTCATGTGGGCTCCTGCTGCCTTCAGTGTAGCCCACGTGTCTGCCACCTGGCGAATAGCGGAAGGTGAAGCCGTAGCCTGCCAGGGTCACCTGTGTGCACGTGGGCAGAAGCCATACAGTTTGAAGATTAGGAATCTGTATTCTGGAGTCAGAGATTTCAACTGTGGGTGCAATTTGAAACAACCCAATGCCAAACAGTACAGGAAGATGTGGAAAGAACCCAAACCAGTCATTCCCATCACTGCTCAGTTCCCAGAGTAACCACTAATAGCTTCTCATATGTTCATTTTCTTTAAATAATCAGAAAACGCATGTGGATAAGGAGGATGCTCTAATTTTCCACAGAGGGACCGCACTGTATCTCCTGTTGGACACACAGCTTTCTGCACTTTAATAGTGTATTAACTGCAGAACCAGACAGACCAGACTCCAGTGCCAGCTTGGCCCATTAGTGCCCCATACAGCTCTGGGGAAATTATGAAACTCTGTGCTTCAATTTCTCTATTGGTCAAATGAAGATAATCATAGTCCTTAACTTGCAGGGCTGTGAGGAGGCTTAACTGAGTTTAAAACACAAGGTGCTTAGCCGCCAGACACACAGTTAGCCACATCGACTTTCTACTGGCTACCTCTTATTCTGCTGAATGGAGAGGGGACACCTGTTGGCTTTGTCCATGCAAGACCTACATTCTTCTGGTCACAGTTTGTGATGGTTACTTTTATACGTCAACCTGACTGGGCCACACGGTGCCTAGACGTGTCGCCAAAGGTTAATCTGGGTATGTCTGTGAGGGTGTGACTGGAATGGATGGTAGACTGCCCTCTCTAGTGTGTGGGCCTCATCTCATCAGTTGAAGAACAGAACACAAAGACTTAAGTGAAAGGGAATGCCCCTTGCCTGTCCACTTGAGCTGAACATCAGCATTTTCCTGCCTTTGGCTTTGAACAGAAATACCAACTCTTCTCAGGTCTCGAGTCTGCCAGCTTTCAGACTGGAACTCACACAGGTTTCTTCAGGCCTTTGGACTCTGGCTAGAAGCACACCATTAGCTCTCCTGTTCTCTAGCTTGCCAAATGCAGATCTAGGGGCTCTGAGCTTTTTGAATTTCAGTCAAATTCTTATAGTCTCTCTCTCTGTATATATACATACATACATATATATATGTATGTACACACACACACACACACACACACACATACATTCTGTTGGTTCTCTTTCTTGTTTCTCTTTTTGGCCTCCTGCTATGTGGGATCTTAGTTGTCTGACCAAGGATCAAACCCATGACCCCTGTATTGGAAGCTCAGGGCCTTANACACACACACACACACACACACACACACACACACACACACACACATATACATTCTGTTGGTTCTCTTTCTTGTTTCTCTTTTTGGCCTCCTGCTATGTGGGATCTTAGTTGTCTGACCAAGGATCAAACCCATGACCCCTGTATTGGAAGCTCAGGGCCTTAACCACTGGACTAACAGAAGTTCCGGTTTTGCCTAATATGGTTCTAGGATTTTTCTCTGAGACCACCCCTCTCCAACTCTCAGTCTAAGTGACTGAGGTGAGGCTCACCTAATCCATTGCCACTGGGGTTGCTAAATGGAGGGGATATAAGCCTCATTTGCTGGTGGTTATTTTGTTCCCATAGCAAAGAGGGACTGCCTGATAATGAGCAATGCAAACACAAGAAGAGCCCAGAGACGGAAGATCCAGTTTCCTAATGACAGGGTCTGAATTTTTAGAATCAGCCATGCCTGAAGCCAGTGAGGTCCTGGATTTTTTCACTCCAAGGAGCAATAAAATTGTACCTCCCTTTTTTTAAACCCCCCCCCTTTTTTTTTTGCTTAAGGCATGTTAAATTTGGTTTCTATCATTAGAAAGAGTAATTATGATTTACTTTAAATGCTAATCAATACGCTATCAGGAGTATATATTGAGGTTTTCCCATTTAACTGTCAGAATCAGTGTTGTCAGGAACACTTTGCCCGTGTAGCTTTCTTTTCCTCTTATTTTCGGCCGCATCAGGTCTTAGCTGCGGCACTCAGTATCCTCATCGCAGTATGAGGGATCTTCCGTTTTGGGCTTCTCTCTCTGTGGTGCGTGGGCTGAGTTGTCCTGAGGCATGTGTGATCTCTGCTCCCTGACCAGGGACTGAGCCTGTGTCCCCTACATTGGAAGGAGGATTCTTAACCACTGGACTACCAGGGAAGTCCCCGTAATACATCTTTGAATATATGGAATGGATAAATTCCTCACAGAGGAACCAGTAGATCCAAAAACGTATGCAGTTAGCTCCATCAATCTTGCACAACCAAATGACCGTTGGCGGGCTCTGCTACCCAGGTCTGCTGCTACCTCCCACCCTGACAACTGGCAGGGGAGGGGCCCTCTTCTGTGCACTACCTGTGGAAATGGTGACCAATTAGTGTGAATTGCATGTTTAGCAAATGTTAGGTACTGTATTTGAACCAGTAAACGTGAATCCTGCAAAAAGCAAAATAAAAATCCATATACATTTAAAATTTTGACTGCTATAAGAAATCACCTTCCAAAAAGTTCGGCCAAGTACACTTCCAATAAGTAAAGAATTGCTGTTTCCTCACATCCTTATCAGCAAGAGATATATATATTTTTAATTTTGTCTACCCAAAAGGTAAAAGTAGTAGTGTATTTTAATTTCCATGATCACTAGACTCTAATAATAATTGCGGGAGGTTGAGCACTTTTTCATACATTTAACTGACCTGTGGATTCCTTTTTCTATGAACTGCTTTTCCTATCCTTTGTCCATTTTTCTACTAAGTGGCTTATCTCTCCTCATTTACTCGAAGAAGCACTTTATACATGATGGATAGCAATTCTTTGTCTGCAATAAGCATCGTGAAATAAACGCAGGTTTTAAGATAGGCAAGCCCAGGAGCCCAGAGAGCCCCCAGGAAGGGCGAGGATCTGGCAGTTACCTGGCACAAGTTCTCTGGATTCACAAAGATATTCTCAGCTGTCACGTTGCCATGAACGTACTCATTCTCGTGGAGGAACTCCAGGGCATCCAGCTAGGGGAGGAAAGCAAGCCTTTCTGTGAGAAGTGCTAATAACACAAAGAGGCTCTGATGCGAAGCCCTGGAAGGAAACCCCACTGTTGGGCCTGGGGTCACGAGGTCCTGCTTGTCATGGGGGTGGTAACACTGGTAGATTGCCTGTGTGTGCGCTCAGCTGCTTCGTCATTTCCAACTCTTTCCACCCCATGGACTGTAGCCTCCTCTGTCCATGGGATTCTCCAGGCAAGAATACTGGAGAGGGTTGCCATGCCCTCCTCCAGGGGATCTTCCCAACTAGAGATCGAACCCATGTCTCCTGAGTCTCCTGCATTGGCAGGCAGACTCTATACCCACTGAGCCACCTGGGAAGCCTCAGGGGTGGATTGGGCCTGACTAATTCTGAGTGAAGCGTTTGGATGCCCGCCGTGACAGCACACCTAAGAATGTCTTAGAAGACATTAGGGTTTTGAAAAATTCAGTATTAAAGCTGATATCTCATTTCCATCGATCTCTTGTATCTATTGGGTTGGCCAAAAGTTTGTCCTCAAGCTGGTACAAGAAAGCCCGAATTAACTTTTTGACCAACTCATTATTTCTTAGTTGACTGAAATCTCTGGAGGGGAAAAAGTTGGTTAATTACTGACCCTTGCAAAAAAAACACTCATATATACCAAAGAGGTTTTCTCATTTGTCCAAAGAAGCAGAAATACATTTAGTTGAGCACTTTGTATTTTTATTTCTAGCCCTGACTTTTCCACTGAGCTCCAATTGCATATATTGAACCCCCAGGTGCTCGCCGCATCTTGACTGCAACCCCCTTGACTCCAAGGCTTAACTGCCCGCCCCATTCTGCTGCTTCCACAGACACTCCATCCCCACAGCCCAGCTCCTCCTCAGGCCTGGTCCTCTCTCATGCCTGCCTCACTCAGCCTCCACCACACCCTCCCCAGCTGTCCCCATGTGGCCCACGGGGTCCTTCTACACCCAGAGCTGACGCTGCCCCTCCCGTCCTCAGTCCTCACGTGGGTTCCTGGTGCCTTCGGGACAGAAGTCCCTGCCCCTCAGCTTGGTGTTCAAGGCCTTGGGTCCTCTGGTCACTGCTGAGCCTCCACACCAACCGCAGCTCCTGCCTTCCACCCTCGACCATCACACGACAAACACTGTGTGTCATACCTTGGGGACCCATCCCACCAGCTGTTTATATTTCTCATTTATTTTTATTTATCTTTGGCTGCCCTGGGTCTTTGTTGTGTGAGGGCTTTCACTACTTGTGGCAGGCGAGGGCTACTCCTCACTGCAGTGCCCAGGCTTCTCACTGCGGCGGCTTCTCTTGTTGCGGAGCACAGGCTCTAAGGCGCGGGCTCAGTAGCTGCGGTGCACGGGCTTAGCTGCCCTGCACGGCATCTGGGATCTTCCCGGACCAGGATCGAAATGTCCCCTGCACCGGCAGACGGATTCTTAGCCACTGTGCTACTAGGGAAGTCACTATGTGTGCACTCGGCTGTTCCAGGTCTCATATGTGGCAAACAGTATCTTCGTTGTCGCATGTGGGGTCTTTAGTTGCGGCATGCGAACTCTTAGTTGCAATACGTGGGATCTAGTTCCTGGAGCAGGGATTGAACCTGGGGCGGGGGGGCCTGCATTGGGAGGGAGGAGCCTTAGCCATTGGTCCACCAGGGAAGTCCCCCCTCCAGCAGTGTAAGTTAGGTCCTCTTCTCCGTCACAGCATGGGGACACTTCTATCCAGAGCACTTTTCACTACTGGTGCAACCGTGGCTTAAACTCACCCTGTCCCAGCAGACATAGAAACCATGTCTGTGCTGCCCTGCACTGCACTCCTAGGCCCTGGGACGGTGTCTAACACTCAGCAGGGACAGGATAAATATTTCATGGAAGGATGGATGGAGGAAGGAACAAATGACAGATGTCCGGGCGCTCTCCCCCACGCGAGCCTTTGCCTAAGCTACCTCCTTGGGCTGGAACGCTCTCCCCATGCATTTCCACTCCCACTCCACCCAGCCCCTTCCTATTCCCCACTCTTGGCTCAGAAATAAGCTCCACCAGAAAGCACAACCAAACCCCGCAATTTAGGCTGGGACCCTTCCTCCAACTCCCACAGCCTCCTGAACATCCCTCATGGCAATACTTATTGTTCTGGTTCTAATGGTCTGGGGTTCAGCGGTGCCAGTCACCCTGCTTGCCCCAGTGCCCAGCAGAGGGAGATGCGGGCTAAATGTGTCAAAGAGCAAACAGACTGATAAACTAGGACCCAGGGCACCATGCCCCGGATGGGAACCTGAGACCCTCCAGTACCTACCAGCCGGCAGGCCATCTGGAACACAGACCTCACCGACATCACGTGCTTCGGGAAGTCATTCAGGATCGACTGAAGGCTCCTCCCCAGGATGGGAAACACCAAGAACCTGGAAGACACGGGTGTTCCAGGAGGTGGGAGAGAGGACCGGGGCGGGGACTGAGTATAGTTCACCAAGGAGGGACTGTGGCTGGGGACTACCAGGTCCCAGTCCAGGGTGAGATGAAGGGTTGGATGGGTGGGGGATTGGTCTGGCTCAAAGCTGGGGGAGGAAGGAAGCGACTAACTGGCCAGTGGCTCCAGGGTCCCAGCCATGCCTGGGCATGAGACAGAGAGACAGGAAGCAGCCCGAAGCGAGGGCCAAGTGAAGTGACTCACCTGTACTTGTCCTGGTGGACACCGAAACCGATGCAGGTGGGGATGGCCAGCTGGGGGATTGAGTACAGCTTCTTCCACTTGTTCACTGCGGGAGGCAGGGGCCTGAGAGGTCAGGGCCCATCTGGCCCCACTCCCACAGTGGACCACAGCCCATTCTGAGACTTGAAGCAGAACGCACCTGAGTCCCAGCCAGACCCTGGGTCTCCCTCCTGGTTGGAGACATTGCTTCTGTGGGTGGGTGAGGGCTAGGGGAGCAATGACGGGGGTGTGAATGTGGTTTTGAGAAAGCACTGACCAATCTGGAGTGAGTGGAAGGGGTAGAGTAACCATGTAACCCATGAATTCTCACTCAGAGAGCTAATGAGATTGGGAACTGGTCACAGTGTCACTAGATTTCTGACCACCTTTCAGGATCTCAGTTGGATGGCAGAGATGGAGCAGTGTGCTGATCAAAGTTTAATAACTGGTTGTTCAGGAAAAAAAAAATAGCCCTGATTTGTGTTTGTGGATTTCTGTGGTGTAAATGCTTCCCAGTACAGCCAATTACAAGCTACCAATATGGTATCACCGAAGATAAAGAGTTGGGCAGAGAGGCAGTAGCATGCCCTTATATGGTATTTCCATCACACGGATACAGTGAATGGAAGCGACGTCAAGAGTATAGATAATAGGGACTTCCCTGGTGGTCCAGTGGTTAGGGTTCTGTGCATTCACTGCCAGGGTCCATTTCAATTCCTGGTCAAGGAACTAAGATCCCACATGCCACACAGTCTGGCCAAAAAAAAAGCACAGATTATAGATGGTAGGCAATGGAAAATGTAGACAAAAAATAAGGAAGTGATAAACTTCGAGAGTTCATTACCCTTGCTCCTCTCTTTTTTACATTTTATTGATTTCTGGCTGTGTGGGATCTTGGTTGCTGTGAGGTCTCTCCTCTAGCTGTGGCGAGCCGGGGCTACCGTTTGATGTGGAGCACAGGCTCCACGGTGCAGGCTTCTGTAGTTGTGGTTCCCGGGCTCTACCGCACAGGCTCAGCAGTGGAGGCGAATGGGCTTAGACGCTCTGTAGCATCTGGGATCCTCCTGGGTCAGGGATCAAACCTGTGTCTCCTGCCTTGGCAGGCGGATTCTTTACCACTGAGGCACCAGGGAAGCCCACTCTTGTTCTTAACCTGACAGTAAATTGATATAATTAATTATTATTTATTTGGCTGTGCCAGGTCTTTGTTGTGGCATGGGAACTCCGAGTTGAACTGCAGCATTCAAACTCTTAGATGCAGCCTGCGGGATCTAGCTTCCTGACTAGGGGCTGAACCTGGGCCCCCTCCACTGGGAGTGCAGTCTTAACCACTGGACCACCAGAGAAGTCTCTGGTACAATTAGTTTATGACGGCTGTGTTTTAACAACTGGCTTACAGTATTTCTGAAAATGTAATACTCGGCTCTCAAGAGCTGGGACGATGAGCCAGCCTCAGGCCATGTCTGTCATCTGTCCTCTGAGGCCCGAGGGGTGGTGGGAACAAACCTGGGCCTTGAATTTCATCCCTACCCTTCCCACACCTTCAGAGAGAAGCCAGTTTTTCTGACCAAGCTGGTACCTCCAAACTCACCCCCCTTGCCCACTTCCCTGAGGAATACCTTGCAAAGGCTTGGCAGCCCGCTGGAAGAAGTTCTGTTCGTTGAACAAGCGCCCATCCTTGGCATCCTAGTGGGGGAGGGGAGGGGAAAAGGCTGTCACACTGGAGTCTCATAGGCAAGGGCTCCCAGATCATCACTGGCCATGGATCATCCCAGGGTAATGGCAGCAACACCCTAGGTTGCTTCATGTGACCACATATCAGAGACTTTGAGTTACCGCCTAGGTTCCTTTTCTTTTACGACAGGATCCACAAGTTTTCCCTAGATACAAGCCCTTCAGCTAAACACTACATTTTTCCAGTCTCCCTTGCAGTGAGGAATGGCCACACGATCAAGTTCTGGCCACTGGGGATGTGAGCAGAAGAGAGATGGGCAACTTTCAGGTTATGCTCTTAAAGGGCTAGGGCAGGCTCTCCCCTTTCTCCTTCTCCTGTTCCAGCTGGCTGGAATGCAGATGAGATGATAGGAGCTGGAGCAGCCATTTCAGCCCATGAGATGATTATAGGTTGAAGGTCTTGGAGCAACAGGAGAGAAGGAAACTACCCCCTTGTTTATGGAACCACCATACCAGCCCTGGGCCACTGTCCCAGACTTTTAAGTGAAAGAGCAATAAAATATTATTTTTGTGTAAGCCATTATTAACATTGGGTCACTTTTCCCAAGCAGTCAACCCAAATACTTTAATTAAATACAACTAGTAAAACTGGGTTCTTAAGAGCACAGGATCAAAGAGAGCTGGATTCAAATCCCAGCTCTGACATTCATCCATTCTTTCTATAAAGTACCTATTATGTGCCTAGTATTCTTTTGGGTATTGGTGATACAGCAGTGAACAAAGCAGCTTGCCCACTGGTGCCCCTGGGCAAGTGACCAAGATTTTATTTTCTTATCTGTTAAATGGGGGAACACGGTGACTATTCTAAAGGTCTGATTATGAACCAGGGTTGGGCACAGAACATGCTCTCAGCAAGTAGGTGCTATAACTCATCTGTGAGTCTGGGTCCGGAGCCCTCACTCCAAATCACTCACAGTGCCTCCATCTAGATCCAAGAGATGGCATCTGAACTAGCTGTCCCAGTTTTGGGGTGCTTGTGCAGATCACACGGCCAGAAAACATCCGAGTCTGCAGCCTCTGAGGGGCCCCAAGTCGGAGAGCCCAAGGCCAGAGGAGGATGTGCCCCCCCCCCCCCCAAGGCCCCACTGCTTCCTGCCGGCCCAGGCTGTGCTCTTTGGCCCATCCAGCCCAGCCCAGCCCAGCCCAGCCCTCCCCTCCCCTCGGGGTTGCCCGCCCAACCTGGGCCCACTCACTAGTTTAAGTGAGAATCTTTGTTTCTGGGGACTTGACGCGCTGCCAGTGGTGGAGTCAGACTCAGCTGTGGACGGACAAAATGAGGGAGGTTATCATCTGCAGGGAAGATGAGGGTCGCTGTCCTCCGAGTAACAGCAGCAGCTGTGATTAACGAGTTCCCACGGAGTCAAGTGCATTCTCAACTTTCAAGACCTGAACCTTCTCATTTTCAAACAGCTTCTTTCTTTCTACCTCTTTCTCTCTCTAATACACAGCTGTGCACACTTGAGGGCTCTCCTAGTGAATCCCTGAGCCTGGGGGGTGATCCTGAAGCCCCTGACTCAGCCGCTGTATGCACGTGTCTGCATATACGGGTGTGTGGCTGAACCACACTGACTACGTCAGGGCCATCTTAGGCCCACTCTTCTGTCCGCTCCCCTTTCTTAGCCACTGAGCTTTTGCTTATGAGGAGGGTACCCAAACCAGCTGTGTTACTTATTAACTTTAACTCTTTCCTTCCTCTGAAACTGGAAGAACACCTTCTGCTGATACAGATGGTTCATGAGGAATAATGGTCATGAGATCCCTGGGGGAGGAACCCCCTGGTTCCTGTTGGCCTAGACGTGCTTCTCCCTCAGTAGTCCGACTCTACCTTTAGCTTCGTCCCCTTTAATTTCCTCTGCACCCCTCTGGCCAAACAGAGTGCACTTGCCAATGCTTCCAGATTGCTGACCACTGAATCCTATCCATATGTAAGTTACTCACGATAATCTTCATAACTCTACTTTATGTTCCTTGTTTTTTTTTTTTTGGCTGCGTTGGGTCTCAGTTGCCGCACTCTCTCTAGTTGTGGTGTGTGGGCTCAGAAGTTGCGGGCTTAGCTGCCCCACAGTACGTGGGATCTTAGTTCCCAAACCAGGGATGGAACCTGCATCCCCTGCATTGGAAGGTGGCTACCTTAACCACTGGACCAATAGGAAAGTCCCTTCACTTCATTGTTCTCTTTTTTAAAATCTCAAGATTCCTTCTCAGGTCAGGGGATGCTATTCATTATTCCTGTCTTTGACCACTATATAAGCTCCCTCCCCTTGGGGGAGGGCCCCTGCAGCAGCCTTCAGCCCCTCAGGGATCCCCTGAGCTCCAAGTCCCAGGGTGGCCCGTATGCAAAGGATGATTGCAGGGGATAGGAAGGCCCAGCGGTGGTGGCCTAGCACAGAACCATGCTGAAGAACCTCTTCTGCTCCAAAGCCCAGAGCTCCAGCTGAGCCCCACGCGCCCCCCACTCCTTTCTCCCGTTGTCTCACGCACTTCCTTCCCTTAGCATCTTTANGGACAGAGGAGGTTGGTGGGCTACATTCCATAGGGTCGCAAAGAGTCAGACACAACTGAAGCGACTTAGCATGCATGCATCCCTCCTATCTCTGCAGGGCAGACAGAACAGTCATCAGCGCCCTTATCTCCTGGCCACACTGGGCTTGCACTTCCATGTGAGGTCAGTAGCGGCCTCTACACAGGGCACAGGCTCCCTGGTTGGCCACAGTCCTCACCACTCCGTCGCCTGACTCCCAGCCTCATGCTCGTACTTACTGTACCTGCCCGGTAGCTGCAGCTGCCTACGCTGTAGGCAACTACGTCTGCAGTCCCAAATCTATGAGAAAGCTGCCTTGAGGCAGGTCTGCTGCTGGGATACACTTTCATTTCTGTTCTCAGAAAGGGGTTCTCTTCCCTCTGCCTGGGCTCCAAGACGGCCCACCCAGCCCAGCACCTGCCGGCCTGTGCACAGAGCGTACCTTCATAGAGAATGCCCTGGTCATCCCTGGTCTGCAGGCATCTCAGCTTCCAGTGCCGCCCACTCTTGTCTGTCAGCACCGTCCCCACTGGCAAAGCCTCCAGCGAGGCGGTCATCCGGCTTCGCTTCAGGGTCTGAGGGCTTTGTCTGGTCATCTGAGGGCTGCTACGGGGAGTTGGGGATCTGCTCAGGTGCCCTGCAGGAGGATGGTCAGAATAAAGGAAAGGCAGCCATGAGGATGGTAGGGAGCTGTGAGCAGGGAGGGGAGAGGTCAGCTCCGGCCATGGAGAGATGGACTGCAAGGGCAGCCTGTAGGCAGGGCGGCAGGGAAGGATGCTGGGAGGAGGGTCCAGCAAGGGGGAGGCAGGCCTGAGCAGAGGCATGATGCCCCACTGGCAGATGACCCTCCTCTCCCCCCACCAAGAGTCAGGCCAGATTGAGTAAAACTCTCACTTTTGGGTTTCCCACTGGTACTCAAGGTGTCTTCAGATCCAGAACTCTTGCCTTCTGAGAGGAGGGATAAGGAGGGGGAGGCAGCACAGCTGGACCATTTCACTTTCTTGGAAGATGTTTCAGAACTGGTGTTCGTCTTTCTCCTTGAGCCTAGAGAGGCAGACCGAATGCAGACTGCAGTTACAAAGGTCCTTTCCAGGAACCATTAGACCAGAAACCCTGAGATCATGTTCAACCACTCTCTTCCCTTTGACCTTCATAGCCAAGTTCTACTTCTGTCACCTGAATAATCTAAGCAAACTCTTTCTTTTAGTTAATCTTTTTTCATGAGTCTGAACCCCTTTCATACAGCTAAATAATCTCTTCAGATCTATCTTCCAATTCACTATTCTCCCTTAAGCTTTGTCTAGGCCACAGCTTAAAGCATACTACGAGTTTCTGATTGCCATGATGTTATTTATTTGCTTGTGCTGGGTCTTAGTTGCAAGATGTGGGATCTAGTTCCCTGACCAGGGATCGAACCTAGGCTCCCTGCGTTGGGAACACAGTCTTAGCCACTGGACCACCAGGAAGTCCAAATATTTATTATCATAGATTTTATTTGGTTCTTTAAAATTCTGCCTAATCAATTCTAGCTAGTTTTCGTTCCTTCATTATCAATAAGATTTCTCTGCACCCAAATCTGTGCCAGGCATGGTCCTGGGTGCTATGCAAACAATAGGTTACAAACCACAATCAACAGAGCTTACAAACCAGGATAAAACTCCTATCCTTACAGAGCTCAAAGCTGAACAGTAATACAAATGAGTAAAATAATATATTCAGGGCTTCCCTGGTGGCTCAGTCAGTAAAGAATCTGCCTCTGATGCAGGAGACTGTCTGAAGTGCAAGAGACGCAGGTTCGGTCCCTGGGTTGGGAAGAGCCTCTGGAGAAAGAAACGGAGCAGCAGGAAAGTCCTCTGACTTTGTTTTAACAGGATCCTTTGGACTGCCGCTTGAAGAGAGCTGCAGGTGATGGAGAAGCAGGGGCAGCAGGGGGAAGAAAGCCGCTACGACAATACTGGTGTGGGTGAGATGGACCAGGGTGGTGGGAGGGAGCGGACTGACTCAGCAGTGATTTTTAAAGGGAGAGCTGACGAGATCTGCTGGAGGGCTGCAGTTGTGGGGTGGGAGAGAAAGAGAACTTGAGGAGGACTCTAAGGTCTGAGAAACTGGACAAACTGAGTTGCTGTTCCCTTGATGGGGAAGTCTCTGGAAGGGCCGACGGGGCGGCAGGCCCATCAAAAGGTTGGTTCTGGGCACATGGAGACGTGTATGGGACATCCAATAGATGTCAAGCAGGCAGTCTGATTTATATGGATATAGATTTCAGGGGAGGAGTCCAAGCCGGAGACAGAAATGACTCAATGTCAAGTTTAGAGCCGTGAGTCTGCTAAAGATACCTGAATAGAGAGAGACTGAGGAGAGAGAGAGTGAACCTGAACTCTGGGCTTTAGTATCCACGTGCGGTCTAGCAGGCTGCAAAGGCGTCTGTCGTCTCTTCCTAGATACACGCACACACACATCACCCCTCCTCCAGGGAGAAGCACAAAGGCCTGGTTCTTACCTTGGGAGGATGATGTAAACGGTTTGACAAAGGACTGGGACCCCTCATGTTTCTCTGTAGGCAAAGGTTTTCCGCAGTAGGGGCAGAATTTGAACGTTGCTTCAATACCTTTGCCACAGTCTGGACAGATCATGCTAGAAAAGAGAATGGCAGGGGGGACAGGAAGCTGAAAAACTTAATCTATTGCTGTTGAGTAGTCACCAGAGTTCCTCATGGTGACAAGAGTGCAGAAGGAAGAAAAGTTATCATACCTGGAATACCCTCTCAGAAAGTAGCCTTTTTTTTTTCCTGGCCACACCCTGTGGCATGCTGGATCTTAGTTCCCTGACTGGGGTTCGGCCCCTGCTCCCTGCAGTGGGAGCACAGCATCACAACAACTGGGCCACCAGGGGATTCCCATAGAATGGCCACTTCTAAAATGAGTTCCTGCTCCCTGTGTCCAGTCTCTCCCTAAGCGCCCAGGGCAGGTACAAAGCAGAACAAACGCAGAGTGAAACTAGAGCTCACAAAAGGTACAGGAATGCCTTGAGGTCAATAAAAGTTGGGCAGGAGAACTGCTCCAATAATGGAAGCATTGAGGGTCTTCAATTGTAATTGTGATGCTCATCTCTTGAACCACGTGATGGGGATAGGAGAGATGGTTAGTGCTCACCAGATAGCCACATACTCCCCCTGCAATTCCCAGGGTTCCTTATAGTGAGATTGGGGCCACATGACTAGTTCTGGCCAACGGGGTGTGAGCAGAAGTCATTTTCTGGCCAAGGTAGTTAGGGGCCCCAGTAGCTCCTCTGCCAGCCATCCTTTGCAGGGATGGCCCTCAGGAAGCAGAGGCACGAGGAAGGGCAGCTGCCCGGTCCACACTGCAAGCCCGTGACTGGCAAATAAACTTTCCTTATACAAACCACCAGGATTTCAGGGTTTATTCGTTACTGCAGCATAGCCCACCACATCCTGACTAACTTAGTCAGATAATGGATGTTCACTATGATACCCTCTAAGCCTTGTGTATTTCTGGAGTATTTCCTAATACTTTAAACAAAAATCAGAGCCGAAATCACACACAGAGCTTGTGGCAAATGAGGACACAGCAGGTATATTCGCTAGCTTGGGCAGCCACAGCTCACTCCCACAGACTAGATGGTTTAGACGACAGGAATGTATTTTCTCACAGCTCTGGAGGCCAGAAGCCTGGCATCGAGGCGTCAGTGTCTGGTTTCTTTGGAGGCCTCTCTCCTTGGCGTGCTGATGGCCACCTTCTCACTTTGTCCTCATGTGCTTGTCCCTCTGTCTGCATTCTGATCTCCTCCTCTTATAAGGATACCGATCATATTGGATTAGGGCCTATCTTAGTCTGTTTAAATGGCTATAATCAATATTATAATAATATAATAATCATAATAAATATCATAAATATTGTAGACATGGGACTTCCCTGGTGGTCCAGTCGTTAAGAATCTGCCTTGCAATGAAGGGGACGTGGGTTTGATCCCTGGTTGGGGAACTAAGATCCCACATTCCATGGAGCAACTAAGCTTGAGCACTGTAACTACTGAGCCTATGAGTCACAACTAGAGAATCTGCATGCCTCAGCTAAGACCCAACACTGGCAACAAAACTAAACAAAACAAAAACGCCCACAGCCTGGGTGGCTTACAGGGAATAGAAACTTACTTCTCACAGTTCTAGAGACTGGGAAGCCCAACATCAAGGCGCTACTGTGGTTGGGTCCTGATAAAGGCCCTCTTCTGGGCTACAGACTGACAACTTCACCCTGTGTCCTTACACGGAGGAAGGGGCTGTGAAGCTCTCTGGGTCTCTTATAAGGGCATTAATTCCATTTATGAGAGCTCCACCTTCACCAGGACTTCCCTAGTGGCTCAGATGTAAAGAGTCTGCCTACAATGTGGGAGACCCAGGTTC